>JAESUZ010003987.1:0-148533 GCA_017311185.1 Proteles cristata cristata
ACCGCTGACTCCCGAGAGCCGCGACTTCACACAAACATGCAGGATTTCACTTTCTCAGGAACGTGTCTTGGGGGCCAGGGAAGGGGGCAGGTGCCGCGCGGCCGTGGGGACACACTAGTCGTGCAGCCGAAACCACCCTTCTGCTCGGCTGCTCAGACCGTGGTGCCTTTGGAGGCGAGAGGCGCCACCATGGCCGACATCACACGGGTGTTACGTAGCCAACACCGTTCCAGCCTCCAGCCGTCACCCACTGTCCTGGGCTGCGTGGTGTCCCCGCAGATTCACGTCTACCAGTGTCTGGTGCCCTCATCTGTGGGGACGGAGATGAGCCACGGGGCCACAAGCCCAAGAACGCCCCGGAGAGCATGGCCCTGGGCACCGTGGCCTGTGGCACGAGGCCCCCAGAGCAGAGGGCACTGGTGCCCACGCCCGCAGCAGAGGCCCCGCACCCGGAGCTGGGGGTCTGGCTGGGGCCCTTGACCGGGCTCTGCCGAGGGCAGGGGCTCGGACCTGCTGGTGGCTCCGCCGAGCGCGGGCAGCTGAGGATGTGCAGCTGTGTTCTGGGCACCCGTCCACCCTGCCCAGCGACCCCCGGCTTCCCCTGGTCCCTGCGGGTGGCCCGGCCACGGGGTGTGGACGCAGCCGCGCGTCCGCCCACTTGACTGGCCGCTGCTCCGAGCCCCCGCCGGGCCTGCAGGGGGAGCACAGGGCGGGGGAGGGCAGCAGGAGGCGCCCCTGTGACGAGGCCCTGCACCGTGGGGCGGTGCTAGGGCGCTGGGGAGCGGGGCTGGCGTCTCACCCCGGGGCCCCGAGCGCGGCGACCTTGGACACAGGGTGCTTCTGGGTTCTCTCTCGTTCTCTCTGCAGGTCCATGGAATCTGCAAAATTCTGCAATTAGAACCGAGTGGTTTTGAGACTCAGGAGAAAGGAGGCAGAACCAGTTCTTCCAGTGCCCACGGCTTCTGCTCGGCTGCCTCGGTCTCCAGAACCTTCTGGGCCCACCGGGAGGTTCTGTCCGTGGGGAGGGGGCTGTGGGCCAGGGAAAGCTCCGGTGGGGCCTCCCCAGGACCAGGAGACACCCCCACCCCGCACGTGGGGCCTCCTCTCACCCGTTTGATGGGGAGGGGGCCCCTGGCTCCCATTCAGACAACACAGGCGCCGCATGTATACACAAGCCTGCGGCCCCGCGGGAGCTGAAGAACTGTGTTCTCTGCCGTCCCCAAGCCTCGGCCTCTGACACGCCCCAGCGGGGTCACGTTTCTTAGCTTCCAGCACCACCTTCTGGAATCTCTTGGAATTACACCCAGAAGTACCACCAGGCGCTGAGGCGTCTCCTGTGTGTCTGAGGCTGGCACCCAGGGCACGCTGCCCGCCGCTGCTCGAAGCGCCCCACGTATTACGCATCTCGGGGCTGCGGATGCCCGAGGACACGTCAGTGCCACGGTCCTGCCTCCGACCGGCCCCCCAACCCCCACCCGGCGCTCCCTGCCACCCGGACAGAGGGACCCGGAGCCCTTACAGGGGATGCACTCTGCCCAGGGCGTCGGCGGCAGGAAGGGGAGCTCTGAGGGGGTGTTTTGCAGCTTCTCTGAAAGTCTGACGTTATTTGAAGACGAAGCTCTCAGAACGTGCCGGAAAGCCCTGTCGCGTGGGGACACAGCCCAGAGGCTGGCTGTGGGGTCCCTGCGCTCCGCCGGCCCTGGTGGTGCCGCGCCGGGCAGAGCGCACCTGGCTGCTCTGGGCGGGGCACACGGCTCGCCTCCCCCACGGCCACTCCAGTCGCCACCGCAAGTCTGGGGAGGGATCTTCGTGCACCTGGGGTTCGGGTGAATTCAAGAAGGAGCGGACGGCCGCCCAGGCTCTGGGGAAACCACTTCTTCCCCGTGACTCAGTTTCTCCACACACCCTGTCAGGTGTTTTCAGAAGCGTCAGCTGACCGTCGCTGTCCTGGGAGGGGACAAGGCCAGTCCATCCCCCAGGACTTGAGGGTGAGGGGGACGTGACGGGGGCCGCGCCTGAACGGCCCTGAACCCGGGTCTTCTCCCACCAACAGCAGACCCGGGTCCGCACCTCCCCGCCTCCCCCGAAGGGATCCCAGGACAGGAGCTTCCTGGGTGGGAGTGCATGTCAGGTGGGCGCGACCTGGGGTGGGGGGAAGTGACCCCATCTCTGGGGCAGTGGGGCAGGGGTGCAGGAGAACGGGGTGCCTCCTGTGGATTTCCTCGTGCTCAGAGCCTGCTTGGGGTCCAGCCCCTTGGACTGAGTCTGCAGCGTTCACGTGACGTGTGGTGACAGCTAGTGAGGCAGGCAGATCTGGGGGTCCGGGCCCAGGGGACAAGGGCAGCAGACCCTGACCGCGCCCCTGACCGCAGCCTGGGCTCCGGGGCGACGCAGGGGCAGGGCGAGAGGGCCCGTGGGCCTCCCCCCAGGGCTCGAGATGCAGGGAGCCACGGTCTCCTTCCCACAGCTGGGAGTCCACTCCTCACGGGTCCCCTGCCCCCCGTCCCTGAGCCTTCGTGCTCCGGGAGCCGGGGCCGGACGGGCGGGTCCGGGGCGCCTGCCGGGCCGCCCCACCTTGGGCCTGAGCAGTAAGGGACAGGCGGCCACTTCTGCCTCTGCTCTGGCTTTTTGGGGTGTAGTCCGTAGGCTTCGCTAACACAGCACAACCCTCAACATTCAGAAATACTGAGGAAAACACACAATGACAGGTGTTTGTATGGGATAGGACAGAACTGTGGAGGGCGTCCACCGACCTGCCCTCCCGTCCACGCATCCACCCACCACGCATCTGCCCACGCATCCACCCATCCACTCATCTGTCCACACTTCCTCCTGTCCAAGCATCTGTCCACACATCCACCTGTCCATGCATCTGTCCACACTTCCCCCTGTCCATGCATCCACCTGTCCACACATCTGTCCACGCATCCACCCGTCCATTCATCTGTCCACGCTTCCTCCTGTCCAAGCATCTGTCCACACATCCACCTGTCCACACATCTGTCCACGCTTCCCCCTGTCCATGCATCCACCTGTCCACGCATCTGTCCATGCTTCCCCCTGTCCACACATCCACCTGTCCACACATCTGTCCACGCTTCCTCCTGTCCAAGCATCTGTCCACACATCCACCTGTCCATGCATCTGTCCACGCTTCCCCCTGTCCATGCATCCACCCGTCCATTCATCTGTCCACACATCCACCTGTCCACGCATCTGTCCACGCATCCACCCGTCCACTCATCCGTCCACGCATCCACCCATCCACTCATCCACCCACCCACCTACCTGTCCCTTCATCCACCTGCCCACCCTCCTTCACGTGTCAGAGCTCCAGTGGCAGTGAGGCACTGGGGTAAAACACTCAGCACCGCCTCACACGGGGCCCCTCTTGTGCCCACGTTCCTCGTTAGTATGAACTAGTTACGTTCCCTGGTGCGCTGTCCTGACCGCCTCTCATGGTCGATGAACAGACCAGACCCTCCACCTCATGACCTTGAGACCCTTTCCTCGTGCTCGTCACGTTCCCTGGGACTGTCTGACGTGCTGTGTCCTCCTCTGCCCAAACCTTTCGTGATGCCTCCAGGTGCCTGGGCTGCGCAGCCCGAGTGCTGAGTGCTGGGTCCGCCTCCCCTGCCAGCTGCGGGCCCCCGAGCTCCCCGACCACAGGGCCTGGGCAGACGCTGCTGACTGCTCCTCCTCCTTCGGCGTGGCCCTCCCCTCCTCAGAGGGGCGCGGTCAGCCGCCCGCCACGGCCGGAGCGCGCCTCTCCGCCTCACCGAGTTTCCTCTGCGGGAGGGCGGCCCCGGGCGCGCACCGTGCACACTGCGCACTGCGTGCGGCTCAGCAGACAGGGAGGACCCCCCACACCATCAGACAGTTTAGATGCACCTTCCTCGCCCCAAAGACGGAAAAGTGACCCTAAAGTCCGTCCGCGTCGGGCAGGCTTTGCAGGGGGAGCAGATGGGGCTTGGCAACCTGGGCTGTGGACCCAGCCCGAGGACACCTGCTGCCTGCGCCGGCCCGTGCAGCGCCCTCCTTGCTCCGCACGGCCGGTCCGTAAACGTGCGCCTGACGGGGACCCGGTGACTTCTCGTGGGGCAGCTGCCTGTGTCACCTGGCAGAGGGCGGAGCCCCAGCCGCCCCCGCGCCACCACCGTGCACCAGCCGCCCGCAGAGAGCTCCCGTTATGGCCACCGTCACGTCACCCAGCCCTGGTGGCAGCTCGCTCGGGCAGACGCTCCCACTTTGCAGATGAAAACACACCTGAGCTGTGACTCCAGCTCACACATAATGCATCTTCATCTCTCAGGACTCGTGCCGAGCTCCGTCCGCTTAGTCAGAATCCAGCTATTGCTCTATGGCTTGGAGAGGTTTCTGTATTTTTATTATTTTTTAAATTACTTAAAGAGAGAGTGCGAGCGAGGGAGCGGGAGCCCACGCAGGCTCGTGCTGTCCGTGCAGAGCCCGACTCCGGGCTCAAGCCCACAAATCACGAGACCATGACCGAAGCCAAAATCCAGAGCTGGACCCTCAGCCGACCGAGGCACCCAGTGCCCTTCTGTGTTTTAGAATCACTCTGAAGAACTATTCCCCAAGGTTCCTGGTTTCTCACAATTTGTTGTGTTGGAACTCAGCAATTCCAAGGCGGACGCCCCACTTGCTCTGGGCCTTCCTGCCGCAAGCCGTCGGCTGTGGACGGGCTGAGACTTCTGTGGTGCCCCAAGCGGAAGGTGTGCTCAATCCCCACTGCAGGCGGTGTGCGCGGTGGCCTCAGGACCAGAGTGGCCCTCCGTGGCTGGCCCCCCACCCCCCCGCCCTCCTTCCTCGCAGCCCCGGCGTTTCCTCTTCAGGAAGATGCCACAGGGAGCCGGGGGGGCGGGGGGGCTGGGACATGAGGACACAGGTGCGGCTCCTTCCGTGGCTGATGACCCTGTGGCTCCTGTGTGGCATCTGAAGTGACCGGGGGACGGCCACCTGCTGGGGAGGCTGAGCTGCAGAAGAACAGGCCCAAACCACCTGGCACAGAGCCACCAGCCTCAGGGCCCAGGGAGGAACTGCCCTTGGGTGCGCTCCTGGCGAGGGGCGGGGTCGGGGGCCACAACAGTGACACCCAGGGAGCTCCACATAGTGCGGGGAGCCGCCCGGACACCCTCGAATGCCCCATTTGAGGAACGCGGCTGTGCGAGGGCACAGAAGTCCTGACGACGGCTGGAGACACAGGGCTTTTCTAGCAGGGCGCTGTCCGACGCGTGCACTTACGACCCCAGTTCCCCAGAAACCAGCGACGGGGCGGGCCGGGCGGGACCCCCGTGCCCGCTCCCAGACCCGGTGCTGGGGTTTCCGGGCGACGTGAAAACGCTGCGAACAGGTGTTCTTCACAGCCGCGCTGGGAGTGGCGGCCGTGGGGGTACGTGCAGAAACGCGACCCTTCTCCGGCTCGGCTGCGGTGCGCGTGAAGACGCGGCTGCCCACGTCGGGAACCCGCGAGTCCCCGCGGCACGGACAGATGTGACCGGCGGGGAGGCGAGAGCAGCAAACACGGACGCTGACGCTTAGTGTCCAGAGTTTATTCTCGTTAAGTAGAAATGGCTTCCTCTACTGTGACATCAAATAAAGAATCTGAATGTTAGGAAATGGTCAAATATTAAATAAACTTTCATTTTAATTCTCAGAACATCAGAGTCAGATGAATGCTTTACAGTAACAGTGAGAGAATTAGGGCTCGTTTTCAAAAGAAACCCAAGTGGTTTGGTATGGAAACTAAATTGTGAGAAACACTGAATAGGAAGAGGGGACGTCCCTCCGCACAGGGCCGCGGGGACTCCCCGCACCCCTCGCCGGCACGGGCCGCGAGCTGCTGCTGCGGCCTAGGACGTGAGCTTGCAGTAGCTGGGGGGGGACAGCTTCCGCCTCAAGTACTTGAGGACGTAGAGCGGCAGACAGCTGACCATGGTGATGGCCGACACTTTCCACACGAAGGTCACGGTCGTGATGAAGGCAACGTCTGTAGAAAGAGGCAGGACCACGCTGAGGGGCGGCCAAGGTGCCCGAGGCCCGTGGCCCCAGACGCCAGAGCTGGCGTGCACCCGGCATGACGCGCCCTCTCAGCGGAATCAGCGAAACCAGATTTCAGAAACCCTGTGGGACGTCCCGGATGCCGTCCGGTGGGCGGGGGCTGGGGCGCTGTCTGCGGTGCCGTCTGGGAGGCGAGCCCGCACGCCATGACCTGTGTTGGCGGGTGGGGCCGCCACCCTGAGGGGCCCGCAGGCCCGTCTTCACGCCCAGGGTAAGAAAGCGGGGCCGCCCCAACGTGTCCCGGGAAGAGGCGCGTGCGGGAGCCCACGCTCAGCCCCGGTGCTCGCCCTGGGCCGCCTCACGATCTCACACGTGTGGAAGGGCTGGATACGGTCTGGATTTAACCACGTTTTGAAAAACCCTGAAAGTGTTTTCCAGGGACTCCATCGTTAAAGATGGAAAAGGAAAAAAAAAAAAAACACAACACAGGGAGGGACGCTAGCGCCCCTACGGACACGGTTCTCGGCAGCAGACTCCCTCACTCACCAGTGGCTGGGGAACCCTGGCGGGGACCAGCCCATGCCTGCCTGTGGCGTCAAGAAACCAAGGGGGACTGGTCATCACAACGTGTGCCCAACACTGTCCTGTTAAACTTCCCTCTGAGAGCGTCAGCTAAGAAACCTCTAGAAAACACTGCCCGTACCTGCCTGAAAACAGACCAGGAACGGAGATGGTGAAGGAGAGATGCACCTCGCACGGGGTCGGCAGTAAGCGTGACCACGGGAAATGTTACCTGTAGCTGTGGTTTCTGTGCTTTCATGTCCTGTGTGTCGGCACACAGTGTTGCAGTTTCATAAAGTTTATTTATTTTAGAGAGACTGTGCACAGGGGAGAGCGGTGGGGGGGGGGAGGGAGAGAGAGAGAGAGAGAGAGAGAGAGAGAGAGACCCCAAGCAGTCTCCTTGCTGTCGGTGCAGAGTCTGACATGGGGCTTGATCCCATGAACTATGAGATCATGACCTGAGTTGAAATCAAGAGTTGGACATTCAACTGAGCCCCAGGCACCCCAACTTACTGCAACTTTAAAAAGCACACCCCCAAACATTCCAGGATCCAGAGCGCCATGCACGGCTGTTTCCAGGCCCCATGAAAGGCTGTCTGTGCCGTGTGCACACACTGAGACCTGCACCTTGACCGTGAGGTGATCTTCCCCGAGTGACCTGGCTTTGTCCTCGCCGCCTTAGAATTCAGCTTTATGTCCACACTAGATTCATGTTCGCCACGAGCAGTCACGGGGCTGGAACGCTTTTCCCGCTGTGCTATTCCGCTTTGTGTCCTGCAGGCACCACCGCACGAAGGAAGCACGCAAACTTAAAAAGAAACACCATGAAGACAAACCAACATCCCTTCGATGCTGAGCGCATTACTTTGTGTTCGCGTAGAAAATCATACTAAATGCTTATCCTTAAAGTAACAAGGTATTATACCGTGAAGTCACTTCTTACGTGATGTACCAATTTTTTTTTTGGCGGATGTTTCTTTTAATACAAAAGCATTATCATTTTATATTTTTTCTATCCATCTATTTGCCACTAGCTGGACACTCAGATGTGAAATTGCTTCTCCCTTTACGTCGGGACTGTGCACTTCTCTGGCATTCCTAACACAGTAACGTCACCGACAGGGAACGAGATTCACAGCGCCCACTGCGGAAGCCGCCGGGGCCCGCTGGTGACTGGTTCCAACACGAGGGACAGACGTGTTCCCCGAGGCGGCCGCTGTACGTGACGGTCCCGCTCCCCCAGACGCCTGTGCAGACATCGTGTCACACACTCCAAGACCTTCTCTTCTCTGCTGGGGACGACAAGTGGCCCCAGCGCCTCCTGCTGTGGCCTGGAGCTGCTGACTAACGGAACACAGGGCGTTTTGACTTTCAAGGATCAAGGCTTTTGCCCCAAGACGAATTTCCTGACCTGCGGCGACATCCTTACAGGCAATGCCCTGACCTGACGGCTGATCAGGGCGGGCCCGCCAGCATCTGAAGGTGGGCAAGTCACGCAGACCCCAGGGCCTCTTCCCGCCCTCGACCCCAGCGCCCCAGGAGGCTGCCTTCACCTCCCCCCGCCTGTCGCAATCCCACAGGCGCCAACGTCAAGACTGGGCTCTGGGAGGCACCTGCCCCGCCTGTGCCCCTCGCCCAGATGTTCCCTCCTACGGGTCCTGCATCTGCACAGCAGCGGCTGAGAAGGCCCGAGAAGCCACAGGAGAGATGCTCCACGGCACGTGGCCTCAGCACGCGCCCCGGACGCCTCCCTGGTGCTGCCCCTGGGCACAACCCACGCCCGGACCACGACCCGCCCCAGAGAGGCCCCGGCTCTCCTGCTGAGCGCAGGGCCCAGGACGCTGCCGACAGCAGAGTCAGCTTCTGCTCCGGCCGCCTCCTCGGACGATGCTCCCGGCAGTGGTTTCACTGTGTGTCCGTCCGCACCATCCCGCCTCTCCGCAGCCCCGTGGCCGGGCCGGAGCCGCCCTCCTGCTCGGCTGCGCGCAGGCCTCGGAACCCGCGCACCGACTGGCAGCGTCCAGACGGCCCCGTACGCTCCCAACCCCCGGCAGAGGCCGCTCTGGCTTCTCCCTCGGAGCTTCAGGCACTTTCTGTCGTTGGGGCGTCTGAAGCTTCCGAGAAAGGTGGGTCTGGTGTGGGGGGGCTCTCCCGCCTGCAGACACAGGGACTTCCGATCTGGGTCTTTCTCGTGCTGCTGCCTCAATCGTCCCCGTGCTCTCCGCTCTTTTTGGGAATCCTGGGGGTCGAGGGCAGGCCTCCCCGGCGGAGCCTGTGCTCTTCCTGGTTTGCACCCCACGACCCCGCTCTCCACCTCTTTGCTCACCCCTGGGGAGGGCTCCCCGACTGTATTTTCCACTCCTGCGGCGTCTGTTATCACACAACCCCCTCCCCCGCCCTGGGCCACGGACGCAGCTCCTCTCGTTCTTCTGAGGTGTGTGCCCTCCTCCGGGGCTGGCTGTCTGTCTGTCTGTGCTTCTCGCCAGCTGTCTGCTCCCCGTTCACCGGGAGCCACGGCGCGCTGGCGGGAACCTCCGTGGGTGTGTCAGGCCGGCCGTCGGGCTCAGCGTCCAGCCTCGTGGCCATGCGCGCGGCAGGTGACAGGAACGGCACCCTCAGTGAGTGGCTTCAGGGGAAGGGCTGGGCTGCGCGGACCGCGGCGGCACGAGGGCGCGTCCGGGGCCGCTGGGGTTTCCTGGCCGCCGGCTGATGTCACAAGGCGCCAGCCCCGGTCCTGCCGCCCTGGGTGGGCGTGGGCGTGGGGGTGCGCAGAGCCGTCCGTACAGCCACACGGGAGTGCGACACACGGGCCACACCTACCCCTTGTGGGACGGCGCCCACCGAACCAGCCACTGGGCACTTTCCAACTCCGGCTGGAAAGCAGAGATTGGGGACAGGGGACACAGAGCTGCTGCGCGGTGAGGACAGTGCCCCAAGGCGGCGGCTCGGGGCTTCGCCGGTGGGGGTTCCTCCCGAGGGACACGCCTCGAGGCAGCCGGGTGGGTCCGCGGCCTGGTCTTCTGGGGAAGCAGCATGGACAGGTCACACGAGGTGACAGAGGTCACGGCAACTCGGGGCCACCCTCCCTCCCATCTGTACGACCGGGTGACCAGGACCAGCCTGCTGGCAGCCAGAGCCACGTGGCGGGACACATTCTGTGAGGCCGCCCCATCAAGGTCGCCAGGTCGGCGACGGCAGAGTGGGGGTGTGCGTGCCCAGTGACCCCACCACAGTGCCCACGGTGCTTCTGACACAACATGCTGCTGCTCGTGGGGCCCTGTGGCCTCTGTGTCCCCTGGGAAGAAAGACGAACCGCGAGACTCCTAACAGTGCATCTTCAGTATCTTTTAAAAAGCCAAGGTGCTGGGGCGCCTGGGGGCTCAGTCGGTTAAGCGTCCAACTTCGGCTCAGGTCATGATCTCAGGGTTTGTGGGTTCGAGCCCCAAGTCGGGCTCTGTGATCAGAGCCTGGAGTCTGATTCGGATTCTGTGTCTCCCTCTCTCTCTGACCCTCCCCTGCTCACGCTGTCTCTCTCTCTCTCTCAGAAATAAATAAAACATTAAAAAAAAAAAAGCCAAAGTGCTGACATCTGAATTTTTAAAATTATTACAAGGACTTTAATCTTTCCTGAAATAAGCTTTTTGTGTTGTGAAGCTTCCCGACGGGGGTTTACTGTGATCTGCAGTTTAAGACGATGTATTAAGAAGCAACAATAAAAAACGTTCACAAACCAGTAACACACAAGTAAGATTTCCAAGGCAACTTACCAAAATACTCATTCAGAAAAGCAAGCGAGGCCACGTAGCAGCCCAGGCTGAGGACCTCTGCCACCACCATCAGCCAGTGCCACGTCCTGACGGTCAGGGCCACCATCAGCAGCTCGGTGAGGATGAGCGCCGTGAAGGAGATGGCCAGCACGTGCACGAACTCGGACTCGAACAGGAGCAGCGCCCCGTACATGAGGATGCCGCCTGCAACACGCAAGCAGGGGACACGCGGCTCACCTCACGGACCGTGACCCCCCCGATCGGGAGCACCCAGCACAGGTGGCTACGCGCTCCTGCTACCTACGGGAGGTCTCGCTCCCGAGAGAAACCCTGTGTGGGGGACACAAGGTGGAGGAGCTTGTGCAGGTTTTCCTGGGTTCACATTTCATTAAAAACAGGTCAGTTTTCCGGTGACACGTGCCCGCCAAAGCGGCCGTCCACGCCGCACCGTGACGGGGTCTGGGGCTGCTGCTGAAACCGTAACCTTCTGGAACTGAACCGAGGGGAGAACACTGTGAGCAGGAGACGCGCATGTCAGTCCCGGCCAGGGAGGCCGGTCTTACCTTGGTAAATGCTGATCAAAACCCAGACGAGGAAGGTCTTAAAAGACAAGGATCTCCCCTAGGGGTAAACAGTGGAATATCTTAATTAACAGAGCAGAACAACACGCGTGACACACAGGTTCTCAAACAGCCAGGAGTGAGGAAAAATGCTAAAAGGCCCTCAGGGCCCAAGTGCAACCCCTCTCACGCCTGCGTGCCCCCCACCCCCCAGCCCCGCGCGTACCTGCGGCCTCGGCTGTATGTTCTCATTTGACCTCTGGTGACCTGGAGCCACACGCTCCCTGGCTTCCCAGGAGTGCACGCGCGTGAGCAAACGCTGAAGTGCACTAGCAGCTGAAGACTTTGTCATAAACAACACTTTGCGCCCTTATTTCTTTAGAATGTTCCCGTATTTATTTTTTCGTTTCTCCAGATGAAAACGGAGTGTCTATCACTGCTCAAGCTGGAATTCACAATCCCTGAGAGCCTTTCTGGAAACGAGTCCGAGAGCAACGACGGACTGGTTTTTGCACAGCCGCCCTCACGCCTACGACTCGGACCCGGCCGGGTGGGCCGCGTCCAGGGCGGCACAGTGGGGCCTGTGGTCTTGACTGACCTCCGTCCTGAAGACATCTACACCCCAGAGAGAAGGACGGGGCCACTAACCGGCCGCACTGACCTGCCGGCGCTACGGGCTGGCCCAAGGCAACGCTCCTCAGACAAGGCTGTGAGCACGACGGATGCTGGGCCGGGGCCCCTTGGGACCACCACCCGATAGAGGCGTGTGCTCACACAGACAGCTGCATCTCTCCCACGTCCCTGCTGGCACACCCGCATCCAGGCAGCGTCGTGGTTGGACATCGTCTCCATTCACAGATGCAGGAACACGAACAGTCTGGCACGTTCCGTGAGTCCCCGTAGCAGGTTAGCTGTGCTGATGGTACAGCTGACCCCTGACATGGGTGTCAACTGTGTGCGTCCACCTACACGTGGATTTCTTTTGTAAATAAACATGGTAGTGAAAGTGTATTTTCTCGTCCTTGTAAATTTTTTTTAAGTTCATGTATTTATTTTGAGAGAGCATGCGAGGGAGGAGCAGAGAGAGAGAGAGAATCCGAGCTGTCAGCACACAGCCCCATGTGGGGCTCAAACCCACGAACCGTGAGATCATGATCTGAGCCGAAACCAAGAGTCAGACGCTCAACCAACTTAACCACCCAGGTGCCCCTCCTTGTAATTTTCTTAACATTTTTTTCCCTCTGGCCTACTTTATTGTGATCTGTGTTATGTATACGACATGTGATATTCAAAGTCTATGTTAATCAGGTGTTTATTTAATGACTGAAGAGTTACACGTCGAGGAGTCAAAAGTGATACTGAGGTTTCTGACCATACAGGGTGTCAGTGCCCCTGACCCCACAAGGTTCAAGAGTCAACTGCAAATGACCAGAACCCGAAGCTGTGTCCGTGGCTGGGGTCCCCCTGCCCCGTAAGGTGGGCGGTCTCTGAGTCAAAGTGCCATCAGACGC
This sequence comes from Proteles cristata cristata, assembly GCA_017311185.1. Lineage (NCBI taxonomy): Eukaryota > Metazoa > Chordata > Mammalia > Carnivora > Hyaenidae > Proteles > Proteles cristata. The sequence continues at coordinate 12,418 of JAESUZ010003987.1, forward strand.
CAGCAAGGGACGGGGGCGTTTCCATGACAACTGCCACAGCAGTCTACACTGGAGCTGTCTACACCTCTGGGTCACAGAGGAGATGCAGGCCACAAGACATGTGTGGCCATTCCAGCAGCTTCCTGAGTTACACACTGAGCCCGAGTCCTTAGCACGTGTGAAAAGTGAGGCTTGAATATAACATGTTCTTGGAAGGCAATGCTGATTTTAAAAAAGGCAGAAAGCATTAATTGTTATGTAGGTGCTTTTAGTACGGATTTCCCAAGTGCATTTCTCTGGATACCAGCAGGTGTGTGATCTTCGATAAAATGCATACGTAATTAAGTACATGGCCAATTTCATTAGACTATTTTAAGAGAGAACTTACATCTTCTGATGTAAAAATAAGAGGTTTAGTTTGTTGCCAGATTTGCTGACATCTCTTCAATACTATTTATGTGACATGATGATCAGTTTATAGAGCTAAAGATACGAAGGGGGTATCTGTGCTGTTTCCTGTATTAGAAGCAACAAACTCCCCCCACGGTGTCTGGCAGAGAACATGCCTGTGTGCGCCCCGGTCAGAGATCTTGCGTCCAAGCAGGCTGTACTAAGGCAAGACACTACAGGTGGGCACGAAAACTGTCAGGACAACAAATAACTGGAGAAAAAAATCTGAAAAATATGCGTAACGCACTAGTGTCCAGATGTGATGCTTATTCATGGCTCCGAGAGACAATCCATGCCAGCTGTCCAGCGGCTCTCCTGGGCCCACGCGTCTTTCCTTCGGTTTTGGGAGGGAAGAGCGAGTCTGTCACGGGCTGGCGGAGCCCTTCACACCCCTGCCTCATACACACGGGACATTCCTTCAGCAGGAGCTGTCCAGGCACCAGGCTGCCCCGGGTTTGAGTCCTCCCTGGGACGTCCCGGGGCACGTAGCTAACTTTGGTGAGTGGTTTCCTTCTAGGTGAGCAGAGGTGATAACAGCATGTGCTCATGCGGATAAAAGAGAGTAAGCATAAAGCCAGAACTATGGAGTATTCAGTAAAACTTGTTACTCTATTTAAATATTAGACCTTAAAGACCTGAAAGTACTTTTCTATTAGACGCCAACCCAAACAGTAAATAAAATCAAGCAAATTCTGGGAAAGGTTGATCCGCCCGAATGTGGTTTGAGACCAAGGGACCCCCAGGGGCAACGTCCTCAGCACAGCTGCCCCCTCAGCCTCCCCACCTGGACCCGGGGCGGCCGCCCCCGTCCTCTGTCCCCATCACTCTGCATCTCCCAGGCTGGCGGGTGAACAGGATCTTATGGACTTTTGAGCCTGGCTTCCTTTGCACAGCAAAATGCATTTAAGACTCACCCATGTTGCTGGATTGACGGCTTTTCTTCTCACTGAACGCTCTCCCAGTGCGCGGCTGCAGTTCTGGGCAATTATGGCAAAGCTCCCCATAATCCTTATCCGTGGGACCCCACGTGAACACAAGTCTTCGCTTCTCTCTGGTGAAGGTCCCACGGGACTGCTGGCTCACGTGCTCCACGCGTGTCCAACTTCGTGAGGCTCCCAGCCACGCTCCGGGCGGCTGTGCCATCATGACGGGTCCTGTCAGCAGCCTGGGCTCTGGACTCTGCTGCCCGGGGTGGGGGTGGGGGGGTGGTCGTGGCCCCTGCCTCTACCCGCTGCTGGTGGGCGTTTCACAGACACTCACTTGCCATCTGCACACCGTGACCGTGGGTATGACGTCAGTTCACATCTTTTGCCCATTTAAAAAATTGGGTTGTCTTCTTTTTGAGTTTTGAGGGTTCTTTACACTTACATCCAGTAAAACCTTGGGTTGTAACTTGTTCTACGAGTGTTCTGCAAGACGACCAAACATTTCTAATAAATTTTAACTTGATACATGAGTGACGTCCCGAAGTATGAGGAGAACCTGGTGCAGAATGTCACGTGATCACACGGAGCCAAGGGCTCTCGCTCCGTCTCGCTGCTGGACGGTGGGGGATCGTCTCCTGAGCTCTGATGCTTGGTCTCAGGCCGCGGTGTTTGGCAGAAACCAGTGATTTTCCAGGGCATTGGAACGTGCCCACAACTGGCACTAGTGTATCTTTGTCACTTCCAAGCACCTCAGGACAGTCCTTTGCTTTTCCGTCAGGAGTGAGCTTAGGAAGGCTCTGCGTCCTTCTAGGTCAGGCTCCTGCAGATGGGGACCCTTCCCTCTGCTGCCTGACTGCAGCTGCACGGAAAGCAGTCTACGGCCAGAGTTTACTAACGCTGTGCGAGCGTGTACCACGGCCCCCACGCAGAGAAAGGTTCCACTGAGCGGAGAGCAGTGATTCCGCTGGTGACAGTGAAAATCGTGCTATGCAACAACCTTCTCTCCTGTCTCCCTCACGCCAGCCACAAAGGTTTCCACAGTTAAGTGCACATTAATTTATTCTTCTATTTTGTATTTTTCTTATTATCTTGTATTACATCACAGTATTAATAACTTTTATATGAATTTTGGGGTTGTGGAATGAATCACTGGACTTTCCACTGTTTCTCGTGAGGAAGTGAGCTTTGACACACAAGGGTGGTGAGTTACAAGTGTGTTCCCAAAACGAATTATGCTCAGAGGCCAGGTTTTACTGCGTTCTGCACACAAGTCCTCTCTCACCAGTATGATTTCCAAGCATTCTCCCCCAGTCCGTCGCCTGCCCTTTCATTCTGTTAACAGTGTCGTTCATGGAACAAAAGTTCTTAATTATGATAAAGTCCAGCTTACCAGGTTTTTCCTTTTTGAATCGTGCGTCTGACCCCGTATCTAAAAACGATGCCTACCCCAAGGTCATGCACATGGTCTTTGCCGTTTTCTCCCAGAAGCTACTTGTTTTACATGTAAGTCCCTCATTCCGAGCGTGTTTCCCCAGAACGTGAGGAGCGGGTGGTGGCTCCATCTTCCGAGCGGTTCCGATGGCATCTGTGGACAAGACGACCCCTCTCTGGATTTCCCTTCACGCTTGTCAAAGATCAGCTGCGACACCGGGGCTCGCTCTCCGGGCTGCCGACCCCAGGGGCCCACGTGTCTGTCTTCTGCCCATGCTCTGTTGCATCGGTTACTACTGTACAGTCTTCCTTCCTTGTTCCCCTTTTTAAAATGGTTTTGACCATTCTAATTCCCCTGCCTCTCCATGTAGATTCCGGAGTCAGCTTGTCAGCTTTTGGCCACAATGCCTTCCAGTCACAAACGTTCTGTTGCACCTGTATTTATCACTGTTAATTTTTAACTTTGAGATGGGGAGCAGAAGGGCAGAGGGAGAGAGGACCCCAGGGAGGCTCTGTGCTGTCAGAGCCTGAGTGGGGCTCAAACCCACATGGGGCTCAGGTTGTGACCTGAGGTGAAATTAAAAAGTCAGACGCTCAACTGGCTGAGCCACCGGGCGCCCCTCTCTCGGACCTTGAAAGGCTCCTCTCAGCAGCACCCGACAGCCTCCAGCATCCACGTCCCACACACATTTCGTCGGGGAGGCCAATTCGCTTTATGTTACTGTAAACACAGTTTAAAAAACTTCTCAGATTTCAAGTGCTCACTGCTAACACACAGACCCGGAAACGATTAAATGGATCTTGTCTGCCCCGCCCCCTTACTCCGCTTACCAGTCTAGAAGGGTTGGGGGCTTCCGACCTCCCACAGGCACGACCACCTCATCTGCAAGCGGACCCTCCCTGACGTCTGTCTTTAGTTTCCTTTTCCTGCCTTATCGCTATTGTTTCCACAATTATGTAACAGCTATACGTTTCAGAGCTAGAGCCACCTGAGGAATATTCAACAGAAAGTAGGGAAATAGTGAAGTAACCCTAACAGTTGAGTGTCTAACGGTGTCAGGGATTTTGTCACGGACTGTATGATGTCACCTACTTGATATCTTGACAGTTAATTCAGCTACAACCCAGACGCCTCCATGGCTGGCAGGTTATTTATCACGAACGTACAGAACAGTGCGCTGGGGCTCAGGATTCACAGCTACACGTCTGAGATAATCCAGGACCCTGTGGACTGGCTGGGCCAAGCCTGGGTCACCTTCCTAGTCCTGCCCCGTGGCCTCGGCTCGCGTGGCTTTTCCTATGAGGCCTCAGACCGTCTGGGATACACCAAGCCGTCTGCAGAGCTGGGAGAGGGAGGAGGTCAGGGGTCCCGCCTCGCCGGCTGCGCCCACGGTGGTGCAAGCGGCTGCTCATCTCGAGTGAAGTGTGGGCGCTCAGAGGGGAGTCGGAGCTTTAGAAGAGGAACGCTTGGCACCAGGAACGAAACAATACGGACTTAGGAAGGAGAGGGGAACGCGGCCTCTTTTCTGGAGTCCTTCACCCGCTGTTCACACCAGTTACTGAACAGGTGCTGACTCTGCAGAGCCGCGAGCAGACGCTCCTGTTCAGGCTGGCGGCCCCGTCAGGACAGCCAGTCAGCGTGGGACGCTCCACCACCCCCACTCCTGCAGTGAAGACGGGTATCAAGGAGCATGAGAAACAGGGTGTTTTCTTTGAAAGCACAGGACCTTCCTCTGTTTTGCAAGGGATAGGTACTCTGCTTCCCTTGATGACTTCTGAAAGTACTTTAGAATTTACTGTGTCCTTGGGCTCAGAACGGGCTAGACATTACGCAGCCCCGTCTGCGGCTGGTTTCGCACCGCTGTGCCTGCTACTGTCTGTCACTTAACTCGTCCTGAATCCCTGTTCTCTTTCCTAACTGTGCGGGGCTTCCTGAGACCAGTGCTGACGACGCGTGCCCGCAAACCCCAGCCCACCACCTCCAGCGGCCGCGGACTCCACGCCTGCCACCGCCCACTGGCTTCCCGAGTCACCCACAAAGTGTTTAGAAGCAACGCTGAAGCTCCCAAGAATCTCCCTGGCTCCGGTAAGAAAATGGGACTCGACTTTTATCAAGTTACGTGGCTCAGCACTTTAATGCTACTTTGGTTTCGAGGGTCTGCAGTGTCTCAGACCCAAAAAGAAATCTATACTATAAACACAAAAGGAACAGATTTTAAATCTTGAAGATGCCTTGGGAAGATACATAACTGAATTCCCATCAAAATAACGCAGAACGATGTCCTGACTTGAATACCGCCATATTCTAGACTGCTCACCTCAACAAAACTGAAAAGCTAGTGCCCTTAAGGAGATCCAACCAGTCAGAACTGAACACAGTTTCCTGAATGCCCTCGTTCTAAATGCATCAGCTAATGGAGTTTACAGATCCTGTAAACATATTCTGGTTCTTAGGTAACCTGAGCATCCGCAGCCGACATCCTGAACCACCATGGTGACAGCGCTCAGTGAGTCCTTCGTGGTCTGGCACCCCCAGGCCCGCCTGTGATACCCGTGGGCGGCTGGGCCACTGACTGCCCGTGGCTTCAGGGTGGCTCATCCAGTTTTGCTCTTACATGAAAAGCTCGTTCCCCCTACACGTGTGAGGTAGCATTTAAGTAAACGTTTCTGGAGTTTATGGAAATAAGGAAACACACAATCTACTAAAATTCTAATTACTCACAAAAGCTTCCTATAGTTTTTGGATCTTTGATTCTGTTCCGTGTTACTGAATGATAATGGGTTTGTCACTTTAGAATATTAAACCAAAGTTTTCCTTTTACTTGTAATTCATAACAATATTATCATCAAGATACTAGTGCTTGATAGATGTTATACTTGCATTTTATTATCAAATGAAATGTTATCGAATATAATGACGGGTATTTTATTTTGCACTATACTGGTGCACTAGCTTTATTTCTGTCCTGACTGTGAAAGTGGTATGAGCACTTTGTATTTCTTTCAAGGAACTTTAAATCTTACTTTGCTCCAAGTCCGTAAGAAAGCCATGAAGCCCAAAGATTAATGCTCTTTAGTTAACGATAAGGGGCCAGTGCCTCTCTGAATGGTCAGCTGAGCGGAGTCTGTGCTGAATCTCAGCGAATTCCTTCCCTGCACAGCTCTAGTTTTAAAGATGTGACTTGGTGATTTAAGGTTAGCAATTGTAAACCTGGATTTAACTGGAGGTTAGTGGGTTTTGTTCTCAGCATTGCCTCAGGAGAGTTAGCCTTCTGGAAAACTCCAAAGTCACTGCAACTTGTGCCTGGAGAGCTAGGGGCTATATGGTCTCACAAAAAAATACGACTAACTGAAGCTTCCTTCGGGAATACTTCGATCTGAACAGAGAGTAGTTTTGGCCCAAATAAATGAATGCTCTGCACAGCTTCAGGGAGCGGCGTTTCCTGGGGCAGGCGTCCCCCCCGCAGCACCGTTGCGACCACAGCCCTGGGTCGTGGAGGCAGGGACACACCGTCCCTCACGCCTCAGACGGGACGCAGCGGCAAATGGACACAAGTCGGTCCTGCCAGTGAGTGTCCTTCCCACAAGAACAGGCAGCGAGCGCGCAGCGGCCCCTGGAGACCGGGCCCATCTGCTGAGCTGCCCGAAGTCCCGCCAGCGCTTCAGAGCGTCTTTACGGTCAGAACCGTACGTGTGCAGGACATCGGAGCTTGGCTGCACGCGTCTGAGGAGAGAGTCTTCCCTTCTCAAGCTTAAGTCAAAGGGAGGACGTTAGAAATAACTAGAAGTGAAAAACGTCTGGAAGTGTGGAGAGCAGACTACGCAGAACCCACCTGGGAATGGCACCCGCCCGCCCGGCGCGCACCCGCACTGCGAACGCCCCGCCCGCCCGGCGCGCGCCCCACTGCGAACGCCCCGCCCGCCCGGCGCGCGCCCCACTGCCCGCGACGCCCCGCCCGCCCGGCGCGCGCCGCCAGCGAACGCCCCGCGCCCGCCAGCGCGCGCCGCGCACAGCGAACGCCCGCCCGCCCGGCGCGCGCCGCGCGGCGCCCGCCCGCCGGCGCGCGCCGCACGCGACGCCGCCCGCCCGCCCACGCCCCGCCCGCCAGCGCGCGCCACTGCGAACGCCCGCGCCCGCCAGCCGCGCAACGCCCCGCCCGCCCGCGCGCCCCCGCGGCGCCCGCCCCGCCCGCGCGCGCGCCCGCACAGCGAACGCCCCGCCCGCCGCGCCCTGCGCCCGCCCGCCACGCGCGCCCGCACTGCGAGCGCCCGCCCGCCCGCGCCGCACAGCGAACGCCCGCCCGGGCCCGTACCGCACCTTGGTCAGGTCCTTGTACAGCTCCGGGTACAGCATCGCCATCTCCGGCTTCACGTCTTGGTCCAGCACCAGCGAGAACACCGGGAACATGGTGTATATGGTCGCGTACCTTCAAACCGACAGAGTCAGGTGAGCGTGAGGAGCGTGCACCGCGGTCAACACGGCTGTGCCGTCAGAGGCCGACGCTGCAACTCCTGGTCAGCAAACCAGGTACGACTTCTCCCTGACACTCAATACCTGCCCACAGCACGATGACACGGTCTGTAGGAACAAATGCTCACACAGGCATTTTCTTTCTTTCTCAAACTTTGTATTTTGAGGTCTCCGTGGACCCACAGGCAGTCGTGGGAAACAGTGAGCCCCGCGCCCCTCACCCCATTCTCCCGGCGGTGGCATCTCGCACGCCTGCACCCGTCTCACGGCCAGGGTGTCCCGTGGGCGCCGACAGGGTCGGACCCTCCAGCAGCAGCAGCGCAGCCGACGCCCTCCCCGCGCCGGGTGCTGCTGAGAACCGCCGCCCGCGGCCGTGCCCCCCACCCCCGCCACTCCCAGGGTTTCCCTTCTGGCGCCTCCGGGTGAGGCGTCATGCTGCGGGTTTCTTCCGTGGACCACGTCTGGGGGTTCCCAGCTCTGACCTCTGTCCTCCCTCCGGGCCCCAGGGCCACAAGGTCGGGGTGCCGCGGGCTGGGGTCTCCGGGCTGATCGCCCTGCCCGGCGACGGGCCCCGCTCCACACCCCCCGCCTCGGCTGACACGTCTTCGGTTTCCGCTGGCCCTGAGCGTGCCGGCTGCTCGCTCAGCAGTTCTGCGCGGCCGCTCCGCACCCCCGGCTGGCGCGTCCAACCCCGGCGCCTCGGGGCCGCGTCCCTTCCTGGTTCGTGGCTCCTGGTTCCTGAAACCCGGACGCCCGGGTGCCGTGCAGCTGGGTCTCCGGGCACCGCTGCCCCCACCCCCACCCCCACCCCCGCCTCCTGCGTTCCTTCCTGCGCGACGGCCGAGAGCTGATTACTGCACTTTGCAGGGAGGCCGGGGCGGGGTGCAGGGGCTGCTGCGGGAGCCTCCCTGTCCGGCCGGTCACCCCCTCCTCGAGGGGCACAGGCTGCTGGGGGTCCTCCTCCCGGGGCCCGGCCCATCCCAGCGGCCGGCTCCTCCGAGGACCCCAGGCCCTCAGCCCCTTCACGCCTCCGCACGCATGTTCTGGGTATGAGGCCTGCTGGATTCTGGTTCTGCTCAGCAGGAGGAATGAAGAAAAATACCTCTGGTCCATCTTTCCCGAAATACGGCCGGATTTCTTTTCAATGACGTTTTCAGCCGTGAGAAAGTCCGAGGTGGGAGGTTACCCAGCGGCGGCGGGAGGCCCCGGGCCCCAGGGTCACGCGGTCCGGAGGGGACCTTCCAGGGAGGGTGTTTCCGGCTGCGGTCTGTCGTCCGGGGCTCGCGGAGGCCAGGGGCTCACAGTGAGCTGCCTGCAGATCCAACCTTTAACCTCTGTGTTCAATTAAACTGGTTGAAGGTCCTAACTTTCCTCCAAATTTCTAGTTATTTTTGTCAACCTTCTGGGAACAACTCTCACCCCTGCAGACTTCGGGGCTGACAGGCACAGCGGCTACCCCCACCCCTGCAGCGCCTGCAGACACGGGCACCAGGTGCCACCAGCGTGGCCGTCACATAAGGGACCCGCTAACCGAGGCGGCAGGGCCCCAGGGACGCTGCTCGGACAGGAGACGCCGGCAGGGCCGGGCACCTCGCGGAGACTGCTGCTCTCTGCTGAGCCTCTGGGCAGGGCTGTGGACGCCGGGTCCCCTGGGTGCTGCTGAGGGGAGCTTTCTGGAAGGGCGGGTGCGGCCTCTTCCAGGATCTGCACGAGACGGGGGCGCCCGCGGCTGCCTCGCCTCAGGGACGCACGGACCTCCAGGTGTGCCTGCCGAATTGACGAGAAGTGAGAAAAAGCCTCGGAATATTCTGAGCTGAATTCTACCAAGTGTCCCACGGTTTCTGTGGCTGCGCTTCCGACCTTACGACGTTACCTAGGTCGTGTTAGACTTCGCTGGATAAAAACATCGCTCTCCTTCCCACCCACTTCTGACTGCTGTTTGCTAGGTGACAGCAAAACTGACTTTTCTGTTTACTTTCTAAGAAGCTTAACGCAAAAGCACCCCTCCTTGGCTGCTACCAGCCTCAGCACACTGATGCCCAAGAAAATTCCGGATGCCTCTCGTGGGCTGCAGAGAAACTAACTCTGTACAAGAGCCAACAGCAGTGTGAGCTTCTGCCGACCAGGGCGCGGCTGTGGAGGGGCCCACGAGAGCAGGCAGGCCCATGGCTGTGGTTTCGTCAACTCAGGCGGTTGTTACGCAGGAAGCCACCACCGCTGTCCGTAAGTTCCCCTCTACACACTTCAAGTCCACAGTTTCGCAGCACGAAAGTAGGCGGGAACTGGATTTCTCTGGCCTCCAGGGACACAGTCCAGCGGTAACAACGTTGTGTGCAGAGCCCATGCTTTGACAGTAAGTCGCAGGACACGTGTCGCAGAGGCCACGGCAACGGGAAAATGGGAAACGGCGCCAGAGCCTTTGGCACCTCCAGGGTCTCCCTGCTTGTGTGGTGCTCTGGGTGCCAGTACCTGGCACCGTCCCTGCCCTGTCCCCCGAGAGGGATGCTGGGCCGCACAGCTGGCCCGGTGACCTGCAGGAGAGCCCAGGCTTCGCCAGGGCTGGGTGCCCCTCGGCTCCCTGGGGGACTCTGCCGAGACCAGGTGGAGCAAGGCAGCAGGTGCAAAGCCCCAGGCCACGGAAGCCGGAGGGAGGGCCCAGCACGACCCTGCGCAGGCCCCGGAGCGGCGCCCAGGTCCGCCTGCCCCTGGCTGCCCAGCGGAAGCAGCTTCAGGAAGGGCATGAGGCGGCTGCCGTCAGCCTCGTGCTGGGAAGCTGGTGGGTGATCCCAGCGGAGCCTGGCGGGCGGCCTGGTGCTCCCAGTCTCTCAAATCACCCAGAACCTCGGGATTTGGGGGCCTGTCGATGAAATGTACTCAGAATGTGTACTTAAAACAACTCCAAGAGCCGAAACAGCTTGCGTGCTCAACGCCGCGTGCGGGAGGCCCCCGCTCTGCCTCTCTGGCACGTTCCCTGGGCCCCCGGGCGTGTCCTTCCTTGCCCGTGACATGGGGAGGTGGCGAGGCCTGCGTCACAGCGACGGAGCGCGGGGAGCGACCACACGAGGGCGGTGCAGGGCAGCGGGTGCCGGGCTCCGCGAGCGCCTGGAGGCACGACCTGGACTTCACCGCCTCGCCAACGGCCCTGCGGCTTTTCTTTCCTGGCGTAACTCGGAAGGACGAGGAAGGAGAAGCTCCAATTCATTCATTTGTAACAGGAAACTGTTGCTTTCCAGGCTCGACAGCCAAAACCAATGGTTCAATTATAAGCTGTGTGCACAGGGCGCTCGCTGCCGCGGGGGAACCTGGGGATGCAGTGGCTGGCGGGGGGGACGCTCACGGGTCTGGGTGCGCTACATCCCGACCCTGCACTTCTGTGCCCGGGCCTCTGCTGTGGGGCCGTCACTGGACACGTCCCCCCCGTGTACACCGTGTCCCAGCCCGTGAGGCGTCACCATCCCCCACCCCCCTCACCGCGCCCCGGACGCCCCCAGGAAGCACCTGTCCTGCTCAGAAAACGACGGGAAGAGAGCAAGAGGGTCCAACCCGGCGTGGCTGTGCGGAGTCACGCACACTTGCACTTGTTTGTGCAAGTACAGGTCCTCCCGGGGGCGGGGGGCGGGGGGCTGCGCGCGACGGTCACTCACCCCACCATGAGGAATCCTTGGTACAGAGGGACGGATGCGAAGTAGAAGACAGAGGAAAACACGGCCTGCCGGAGAGGAAGCGCCCGTCAGTCCCGCCTCCCGCCCTCCCTGAGGCCGCGCCGAGCGCCGAGCGGTGGGTCCCGCTACCTGCATGGTGGAGATGATGAGGCCGCGGTGCATGACGAACTGGCCGAGCGCCGCCGACCTCTTGTAGCTGCTCCGACCGTGGACCATCAGCAGCCTGCCGATGTGCCGGAACTGCGTGATGGAGAAGTCCGCCGCCAGGGAGGCCTGCCTGCCCTCCTGCAACGGGCAGGGCGCCCGCTCAAGCACGCGGCGCCGCGCACTTCTGCCACCCGCGTCCGCCTCTGCCGCCCGGGACTGACACTTTTCCCCGCAGCCCTGGAGGGGACAGGCGTAGCCGCCACAGGAGCCCGTGGGCCCTGCAGGAATCAGGCCTGGAAGGTGGCCTCCGGCCACGGGACAGAGCTGTGGGGGGTGTGCGGGGCGGGCGGGGACGGTACTTTAAATGGGGCACGTGACGCATAGCCGTTGGGGGAAGGGAGATATGAACCGGGCTCCTTCACGCACAAGACAAACCCCCGGCCACAGCTCTGCGCCGGGAGGGAGGCCGGGGTGCCGGGCGCAGGAGGTTTGCTGGCGACAGGAGGCTGCTGGTCCCACACGCCTCCTAACGGTCAGGAGGATGCGGGAGGGCGCGGGCGGGCTCCGCTCTCCCCCCGCACGACCGAAGGGGCTGCTCAGGGCCAGCCGCAAGGACCGAGGGGCACATACCTTCCCTTCGATCCCAATCCCGCAGTCGGCCGCCTGGATCATGCTCACGTCGTTTCCCCCGTCCCCTGCAGGGACAGAAGCGTGAGGTGGCGCGAGAGCCTGGGCACCGCTAGGGGCCGTTGCCCTGGGGCCTGGGCCCGGCGGCGGGAGGCTCACCGACAGCACACGTGCGCCGCCCCGTGTGGCGCTGCAGCAGCTTCACGACACGGGCCTTCTGGGTGGGCGAGCAGCGGCAGCACACGACGGCCGGGCACTGGCACGCCAGCTCCGCCAGCTCGTGCTCGTAGTACTTCAGGCACACCTGCAAGACAGCGGCGCAGCCCGCGGGGGCCACGGCTGGGCGCCTCGTGCCGGGAGCACCCCCGGGGCCCTCCTCCCTGGGCCACGGCCGCCCCGCCCGCCCAGGATGCGGAGCTTGCAGGAGCCGCCCCCCTGGGCGCCAGGGGCCGAGGGTCAGGGAGGTGCCCGCGCACAGCCAGACACACAGAACCGCCAAAGTCCTGCCTCGACAAAGCCCGGGTGTGTCCCCTGGGGCGGGAACCAGGATGGAGGTCAGGGACTCGGGGCTCGGAACCTGCCTCGGGGTGAACGCGGTTCCAGAAAGGACAGCAGCACCTGTGTCTCCTGCGGGGCCGCCCGCCCATCTCCCGTGACCAGGGCGCACTCCCGGAAATACTGGTCTGGGTGCCTTTAGGTCAAGACTGTGGGCCCCCCACTGGAGGCTCCCCAGGCAGCTGTGCTGTTAACCGTGAGAACGACGCCTGGCGCCCCCAAAGGACTTTGAGCAAGGCCAGGAGGAGCGACCTCTGAGATACTAGGGAGCACGCTGCCCCCGAGCCTGCAGGCGCTCACAGGGTCGCACAGACCCTGCTACGAGAGAAGCAGCTTACGCCGCAGGCACGCGAGAGGCACACGGGACCCAGGAGACCGCTAGTCCACGGGACGGGGGGCGGGGAGAAGGAGACAGACGGACGGACGGACCCGCTCTCGACCCGAGAGCAGCCTCACCTCCAGGGAGTCCCCGGGAATGACCAGCGCACAGTCATGCTTCCTGCGGAAGGCGTTAAGCTCCAGGTGGGCCTCCCCACGAGTGGTCACCTCCACGGAAGAGAAAAAAGCACCTGCGTTACGGTGTGATCCACGTCAGAGGGACAAACAGCCCGTGTGTATGAATCACGGCAACGTCTTCAGACACGTGATTTAAAATCAAAAGCTGCCGGACACGTGCAGCCGGCCCGTGAGCACCATCGCGCAGTCTGTGACCACGACCGCAGCGGGTCAGGTGAGGGGACGCTGGCTCGTCAAGACACGGGAAAGGCCGCGCACGAACACGTGCTGTGGTGCTGGCAGCGGGGTGTTCCCGAGAGGGAGCACGGTGACCACGCCAGGTGCTGCCACTACTTTGAGAGCGACAGGTGCTGGCTAGGGAGACTCAGGGACACCGTGCTGGAGAATCAGGCTGCGATGCGCACCCCGCCAGAGCGCAGGCGGCCCCACGGCAGGGAGGGACAGTGGTCTAACGCCAGGACTTCGTGTGAAGGTGCCTCTTTTCACAATACGCCAAGTGACGCCCAATGTTTTTACAAACGCTTCTGCTCCCTCCGACCTGGGGTTCAGCGTATTCCGTTAGTTAAAGCAAACACGCAAAGGAGTAAAACTGTGACAGTCCTGATACGGCATTAATTTTAGAATGAAAACGCTTCAGAAACCACGGTTCTGGTTTTTGACATTCTTTCTGCAGAGATTTTATGGGGCATAAAAGAAACGAGACGTTGCCGACTGAGATGCAAGTTTCACATGGTCCAAGTTAATCTCAGACTCATCTTTGAACAGGCAGGCTGTACTGTGGAAATTTTAATTTGTGTGGCTGTAACACTGGAAAGCCAACCAAAATTGATCTAAAGTTGTATCAGAATCATTAATAATTTAATTGCAAATAATCGTCTGCAGGGCCTAATTTGTGATTCTGATGCTTCAAAATAAATGACATTTACATGTAAATTATAGTGAAATCACCCTCTCCGTAGGTGCTAGCACAGAGGCAGACACAGCCGTCTGCTCTCATCGGCAGGCAAGAGCCGGGAAATTTCATTTTTGTTTCAATTACAAACGGTCATAATACATACAGGAATCATGAACCTCAGACCATTTTATTAATTTTGTTTGAAATAATGAAGGAACCACATTTCATTTGAAAACTGTAGTAGATTAAGGACGCATTCTCACTAAGGGCATAACTAACACAAAATGTAATTTTATCAACATACACTTTGTAAATTGAGTAGGAAATGAATGCAGGGTGTGTCTGTGTTAAAACAGACACTCGGTGAAGAAATGAATCTCCTAGGACGACAGAAAAGTACCTGTGAATTTAGGCCTTCTTTCTCTCCATTAAAATGTAGCTTTTTCATCATGAGGTAGGCGGCTAACAGAAACCTGTTTTCAATGTTTTTATAGATGGAGTAAGAAAATGACGATATTCTTCTTTTAACAGAGGTATTACATAATTATTAAATTATGTAATAATACATAATTGCACATATATCCTCACAAAACCAATAGGTTTTAGGTGTGAGATAAGACATTTAAAACCAAAGAGCTTGCAAATACTCACTGGTCTGAAAACGTGGATGTCTTGGGTCCTGGACACCAAATGTGAGCTTTTGGCAATGCAGGTGGCCGTCTCCAGCTTGTCGCCTGTCAGCATCCATATCTAGGGGACCAGTGACGGTGGTGACCTTTGACGCTACCACACTTTCGTCTCTCACAAGTGCCTATCCGTACACAGAGACGCTTGTACGCGTGGCCTGGACTGTCCTGAGCTCACACCCGATGGATGCCCAGGGCCACTAAAGTCTTGAGAGACCAAGACGCCCGGTGGGCAGGCATGTCCAGGGCAAGGGAAGGGGAGGGGAGGCTGGGGCAGGGAAGGGCTGAGGCAGGGCGGAACGGCAGGGGTAGAGGTGGAGCCGGGTCGGGTGGGTAGAGCAGGGAGGGTAGGGGCAGGGAAGGGCAGTGGGGGTTAGGTAGGGGCACGTGGGGTAGATGCAGGGCAGGGAAGGGCTGGGGTGGGGGGAGGGGAGAGATGGGCAGGGTGGCTGGCGGCGAGGAAGACAAACTTCGGTCTGGGTGTGGGCGGCAGGCAGGGGGCGGGGGCGACTTTGGTGGCAGAGGAAGCCATCCTGCCCCCGCCCCCTTGTCATGGCGGTATGCCCACCTTGATGCCCGCGTTGCGCAGCATCTCCAGGGTGGGCCTCACGTCCGCCTGCAGCTGGTCCTCCACGCCCGTGAGACACAGCAGCTCCATCTCGCGCTCCAGGCTCTCGATCACGGCCGCCACCTTGAGCGCCCGGTCGTGGAGGCTCAGCTTGGCCTGACTGTAGCGGCTCTAAGGAGACACAGGCCGGGCGGGTCGGGGAGGGGGCAGGAAGGAGACGCCCCCTCCCTGGGGTCAGGCAAGGTGGGTGCCCGCGGGGGCCGGCTCACCTCGAAGTCCTGGTACTGCTCCTCCGTCAGCGCCCGCTTGGCGACCACGAGGGTGCGCAGGCCTTCCCGGGCCATGTTCCCGCACTGCGAAAGGAGACACGGGTCACACGTGGCCCTGACTGCTGACCTCGGGGACAACGGGCCCCTGTGGCCAACACTGCTCTGCGGGGGGATTGGTTCTCCAGCCCGTCGGCCCCGCGGACCCGGGTCCATCGGTGTGTGTGTGCACCCCAAGCTTCTCGGGGTGCCTCCCCCAGACACCTGGCAAACACCCCCTCCAACCATAGCCGAGGCACAGCCGTGGGGGTGCTGTGCTCCTCCTCCTCTCCACGGGCAGACAGAGCTGCCGTCACAGTGATGCTCTCTGACAACAACCACACTTTCCCACCTCAAATCAGGCTTCTTGACGGTGTCACGAGCACCGATGTTCTCAGTCTACATGCAGCTGCACACAGCAGCACAGGAAGTGAGGGTGCCCGGGTGGGAGGGGTGAGGCCTGAAGGGAAGAAGGCCTCGCGTGGCAGTGCAGGAGGGAGGAGATCTCACATGGCAGTGCAGGGGGAGGAAAAGGAGGGGGCCTCACGTGGCAGTGCGGGGAGGGGAGGAGGGGAGGGGTCTCACGTGGCAGTGCAGTGCAGTGGGAGGAGGGGGACGTGGCAGTGCAGGGAGGAGGAGGGATCACGTGGCAGTGCAGGGGGAGGGAGGGATCTCACGTGGCAGTGCAGGGGAGGGGAGGGGAGGGGTCTCACGTGGCAGTGCAGGGGAGGAGGTCGTCACGTGGTAGTGCAGGGGGTCCCACATGGCAGGAGGAGGGGTCTCAGGGCAGTGCAGGGGGAGGAGGGTGGTGGTAGTGCAGGGGGTGAGGAGGGGATCTCACGTGGCAGCAGGGGGTGCAGGGGGAGGAGGAGGAGGGGTCTCACGTGGTAGTGCAGGGGGAGGAGGAGGGGTCTCACGTGGCAGTGCAGGGCGGGGAGGAGGAGGGATCTCACGTGGCAGTGGGAAGGCGAGGAGTGAGGAGGGGTCTCGCGTGGCAGGGCAGGGGAGGAGGAGGGATCTCACGTGGCAGTGCAGGGGGGAGGAGGGGATCTCACGTGGCAGTGCAGGGGGAGTGAGGGAAGGGTCTCACGTGGCAGTGCAGGGGTGAGGAGGGGGATCTCACGTGGCAGTGCAGGGGAGGAGGAGGAAGGGTCTCATGGCAGTGCAGGGGGAGGAGGGGGTCTCGCGTAGGGGAGGAGGAGGGGTCTCACGTGGCAGTGCAGGGGTGAGGAGGGGTCTCACAGTGGGGGTCAGTGAGGAAGGGCAGGAGGAGGAGGGCGCATGGCAGTGCAGGGGGAGGGAGGAGGGGTCTCGCGTGGCAGTGCAGGGGGAGGAGGAGGGGTCTCGTGGCAGTGCAGTGGGAGGAGGAGGGGCAGTGCAGGAGGAGGGGAGGAGGGAGCACGGGGAGACTCACGGGAGAGCGAGGCCCGGGACTTCGTCCCGGGACTGGTGTCATCGGGCAGGAAAGGGCCTGAGGAGACGCCACAGGCCCCAGCTTCCGGGAGGCGAGGGAAACACATCCACCCGTGTGGGGAGAGGCGCCCCCTCCGCTCCCGCTCAGACGGCGCCAGAGCGACAGGGCGTCTCACCCTCAGGGGAAGCCGGGCAGTCGGGGGTGAGGACGGGGAGGGGCGTGCCCGCCTGCGTGCGGGTGAGGGGCCTCTCCTGTCGCTGTCAGCCGCGCAGGCCACGGACGCCGATCCCCTGCTGGAGCCGGGCCGCACCTGCAGAGGGCGCACAGCGGCCGGCCCCGACGAGCCACGCCCGGGGTCTGGCCACGGCCACGCTCCAGGCCGGCAGGCGCCGAGGCAGCTTGGCAGGGGCCCCCGCCAGTCACTGTCCTCAGACTCCAAGCTGAGCCAAAGCAGATGGTGTCCCTGGCGCCCACGTCCGAGACGGCCCCCGCGTGGAGGGCAGGGGAGAGCGGGGGGAGGAAGGGTCCCAAGCGGGGCACTGGCTCCTTGGCCGGTGGGTACGGACACGGGAAGTGTGAAGACCAGGTGGGCCGGAGGCACGCCCCGGCCCTGAACCTCAAGCCGCAGCCCAGAGTAATGTGTGGTTATGAAAACGAAACTTCAACAGCACGAGGGCTACGCTGTACCGTCCTCTGCAGCCACAGCGTCTACACATCAGGAACACTACCACCAGCCAAGGCTCCCTCAGGCGGCGGGTGGCTCCTGAGAGACCTGCTGCTTGAGAGCCCTACACCTCTTCCTTGCGCTCTCTCACCTTTCGAACTTTGAGGAATTACTTTGAATCCCGAGCATGTTTAAAGCTCTAACCAGGGCACGTTTAGCCTGTTTCGGGCACTGGGGTTGACGCGTAAAGGGCCACGGTGCTCCTCGCTCCGGAGCGTGTCACGGCCCGCTCCGACAGCCCTGCGGCGGAGGCGACCCAGCGTCAGAAGCAGCCTTTCCAAGCGTCTGCAGCAAGCCCCACGGGGCGCAGCGCCTCGCATCCCAGCCAGGCGGCGGCCGGAGCCAGGTCCCCGGCGCTGCGCCCCTGCGCTGCGCCGGCACCGAGTGCTGCGTCTCCGCAGACGCCCCAGACGAGCTGCGGAGCTGCCTTTTCGCTCGTGAGAAGAAAATCAGGTACTCCTAAGCTCGGGTATCCACGGCGGGGCGGCACGGAGCTCTCCAGCAGCCGCGCTCCGGACGCCCTGCGCTGCACACGGCCCCAGAGCCACGCAGGCCACACAAACGGGCGGAGTTGCGGCCACTGAGGGCACCATGACTGAGTGTCCGACTTTCTGTGAGTGGAAATCCCGCATCACCAGGGACAAGTGCACACACTCACCCATCAGCAGTCCAGACACGACTCACACACACGCCCTGCCCTGCTCGGCCACGCGCACAGGCCTCATCTTCCACCGTCCCTTCAGGGCACGGGCTGGTGCTTCCAGAACACCGCGCGCTCTCGCTCGCTCGCTCGCTCGCGGTGGGCACTCACGTCTAACAAAGCCCCCTGCCACGACTGCTGCGGAGGCGGCCGAGTCTGCGCACGCGGGGTATGGACTGGAGGGGCTTCCCGAGAGCCTTTCCAATCCGGCTGCTGACTGGGTCTGATGCTCCCGGAGAAGCAGACCGTGGGCGCCGCCCCCGGCGCCCCAGCTCACGCGTCTTCTGGGGACAGCAGGGCACTACTCACCACACCCCGATTCACGCCTTCCCCAGTCCCCGGTTCTGACCCTCGCTCTGCGTCTGCCCGTGGAGGGAGGAGGCCCAGTCCCTGAGCACTTTCGGCGTCCGGCTCATTCTGAGTCCGTGCGCACCACATAATCCTACGTGGCAGGCCTGACAAAACTCGCTCTTTCTGTTATGTGGTGAGTAAATGCTGTTGGTGGCTTGTTTCTGTTTTGTTTAATAATCACAGAATGCAAGCTTGTGGCCAAGAATCCAGTGTGGGGAGCTGGCCCGAGACGGAAGAGCCCACAGCACGCTCCGGCTCCCAGAACCTGCCGGGTTGTTTCGCTTATGTTTTAAATAAAGTAAAGGCTCTCAGACTGTAACAGCTTTACCGCAAAGACGTGGGTGGAGGAGCGAAAGATTTCTCTAAAGGAAGAAAATGCAACATTGAGCAACAAACGCACAAAGGATTTTTAATAAAGTTATCTTTGTGAAAAACAATCTCACATTATCTGTCTGTTGCAAGACATTTATTGATTTGACCTCATAAAGCTAAATAAATTAAACAAGTATTTTATAATTAATTGCACATCATTATGACCAAAAGTAATTTTTATGGCATTTTACTAGATCTTCAGGGAATTTAATTTATTCATGGGCCTGATTAAATCCAAGTGCCTGAAGGAGCTATTGATTCATATTGCCAATGCCGCGGCGGGCGGGGTGCAGGGTGCGGGCAGTGCTGGGGTGAGCCAGGAGCGCCAACGCCGCCACGCATGTGGCAGAGACGGCCGTGCTGACAGCCACGAGGGTTCTGTTTACTCAGAAACCCAACTTTTTCGTGAAACATAAACATACACAGTAACATAACCTCAGGAGGCAAAACATAAATCCTGTTTTCTTTAGGGAGAATTTGATGAAATACAGAATTGATTATATCCGTATCTTATTTTTTTAACTTTCTAGTTTTTTTTTTTAAATTTCTAGGAGAGAGACAGAGAGAGACAGCATGAGCAGGGGAGGGTCAGAGAGAGAGGGAGTCACAGACTGAAACAGGCTCCAGGCCCTGAGCTGGCAGTCAGCACAGAGCCCGACGCGGGGCTCGAACCCACGAACCGCGAGATCATGACCTAAGCGAAAGTCGGACGCTTAACCAACTAAGCCAGCCAGGCGCCCCTCTAATTTTTTTTTTTAATTTTAAATGTTTTATTTATTTCTAGGAGAGAGAGAGACAGCTTGAGCAGGGGAGGGTCAGAGAGAGAGGGAGTCACAGACTGAAACAGGCTCCAGGCTCGAGCTGGCAGTCAGCACAGAGCCCGACGCGGGGCTCGAACCCACGAACCGTGAGATCATGACCTAAGCGAAAGTCGGACGCTTAACCGACTAAGCCACCCAGGCGCCCCTCCTCTAATTTTTTTTTAAGCAGGCTCCAAGCCCAGAGTGGAGCCCGACGTGGGGCTAGACCTCACAACCCTGAGATCATGACCTGAGCTGAGATCAAGAGCTGGACCTTCAACGGACTGAGCCACCCGGGCACCCCAGTGTTTTCTATTTTTAAAGTGAGTCATATGTACAAATTAGAATGAGATTAAAATTCTATTTAAAATCTTACAAATAACTCAGGTTACAAAGTAAACATGAAAATGTAACTGGCTATATATGCGATGTTATTTCAGAACTTTTAGTGAATGATTAGTAATGTTATTTTTTCACTACTAGTAACAAATATTATTCATAAGGACCTACTTATATATCTACCTGCATTCACACAAAAACCAAACCTAGTAGTTGTTTGTGTAGAAAGTGAACTATTGTGGTTAAATAGCACCCCCATCCGCTCTGCCTTACGAAATTGAGAGGAACTGGAATCACTTACAGTAATTCGGTGGAAACCCAAGTCGGGGTCTGGAAACCTGTCAGCGACTGGTTTAAACTGCGGTGTCTCGACCCCCCGGTGGCGGTCTGCACCAGCAGCTGCTTACCTCTTCCTCCAGCCAGTCGTTGTACTGCACGATGGTGGACATGGCCACGTCGGCCCCTTTCATGTAGAAGGTGATTTCTGCAGTGGACTCGTCCTGGGGGGAGGAAGCACACGGGCATGGAGGACACACTGTGCCTTGCAGGCCACAGTGCGTGACTAGGAACGCGCTAGAAAAGGGAGGGCTCCCTGCGTGTGCTCCCTTGTTGTGAGCTACTCAAACATGTTCCGTGCAGGCAGCCTGCTCTCCTGGGTGTTCAGGCCCACGAGAGCTGAGGCCGTAACTGCAGACCTCGACAGGCTGCGCTGAGGATGCTGAAACGACGTCTGTTAACGATGCACGCCGTGGACGGCGAGGTGAACGTGAGATCTGCGCACGCCGCGGACGGCGAGGTGAACGTGAGTTCTCTCATGTTCTCGCTGCTTGATCGAATAAGCTTTCCTGTTAGCCAACTTCCAAGATGCCTCTCTGGTATTTGCTAGTAACATTTAATAGGAGGCTTATCAGCAACTTCACCGTCATAACTCACCCCTGGTAAAGATCGGTGACATGCTACTGCTGTCCGAAACAAGACCGAGTAGCTCCAGTGGATTTCAAAAATTAATAGCTAACACCTTTTACTTAATCTACATTTTAAAAAAAATTTCTTTTAATGTCTTTTATTTATTTCTGAGAGAGAGAGAGAGAGACAGCGTGAGCAGGGAGGGGCAGAGAGAGAGGGAGACACAGAATCCAAAGACAGGCTCCAGGCTCTGAGCTGGCAGTCAGTCAGCACAGAGCCCGACGCGGGGCTCGAACCCACGAACCGTGAGATCATGACCTGAGCTGAAGTCAAACACTTAACCGACTGAGCCACCCAGGGGCCCTCTTAATCTTCCTTTTAAATCATTACCATTAGAGCCTCACTCACTTCTCAGTATAAATTCTTAGTTTAGATTTTATGTAAAGAAAGAAAACTGCAGCAAACAAACGCTGGAGGAGAGCTGCCCTGAGCCACCAGCCCAGCGCACGGCCGTGAGAGAGCGCGAGCCGGGGTCAGCGCGGACGCCGCCGCGGATGCCTACCCGGACGATGACCCCCATCCGCTTGCTCTCCGACGTGAACGGGAACATCTGCAGGACGGAGTAGGTCTGGATCTGGCCGCTGGGGGTCCTCAGCTGCATGGAGGCCAGGTCTCTGCTGACCAGCGTGAGGCCGACACTCTCTGTCCACTGCACCAGGGCCACCTGCCGGAGACCACCAGACGTGAGAACACGCGCTAAACAGGGAGGGAAGCAGCGGGCTGGCGGTCAGGAAGCTCGCAAGCACCAGCAATTCGCGAGGCTTACACTGTCTGGAACGTTCCTGTGTTTGTGTCTGTGTCAAGTACGGACTCTTTCAGAAGAGAAAGCTCTGGCTAAACACCAGGCAGTGCGGCAGGGTCCCGGGGCCTCACCTTCTAGTGGGACAACCATCACCGCTCACACTTTTGTTGCCGACGGGGTACCGGCCCGGGCGCAGAGCACGCTGTAGCTACGGGGACTGGGGAGGGCTCCCGTCCAGCCCGCTAAGGCCACGTCCTCATGGGCCCCGCTCTCTTTCCGAATGAGAGCCGGACGGTGACTGAGGCCCGTTCGTGCATCTACTGTAGTATCTGACCTCTGAGCGCAGCCTGGCCAGCAGCCCCTCCGCCGGGGGCGGGGAGGGGGGTGGACAGACTCACCAGCCGCTGTGCCGCTGAAATGACCCAGATCCCTGGCACACGGTCGGTCCTCGGACACAGAAGTACTCTTATTGACGGGTGATTATTTAGCATTAAAATGTGAAAATCATAAATATGTGAAAATCATAAATAGAAGAATAACTTTTAAAGCAAATTTATGAACAGGGTTTTTTACAACAGTATTTTCTGGAAAAAAAAGTCAGTTTGTCTTTAAAAGTCCCCTGGTGACAAGAGTCAGCAGCTAGGGTGCGGTCCCCAGACGCCGCTCAGCAAAGGGCCGTCACACGAGCCGGGGGTTCAGGCCCCTGCTGCGCCCCGCCCCACCCTTCAGGCCGGGGCGTGCCTCGCCCTGGCCCACGACTGTCCTCACCCACCACATGCCCAGCATTAATTACCCAGGGCCGGAGGAGCGCCCCCACTCGGTTCTGCCCGGTGAGCAGAGCACCACCGCTGGGCCTCAGCGTCCACTGTGGAATCACGTCGCATCGCCCGCGGTGCAGCCCAGCAGCCCTGGCTCCGAGGCCGGACCGCTCGGGTCGGCGCCCACCCCGATTCCTCACCTGGACGACGGCGGCCAGGCCACCTGGCAGGCTGCTGTGCGCGCCGAGGGATCTCTGGGGAGTTAAGGTTCTACCCTCACCGTCCCTCACAGACCGGGAATCCCTTTCAAGGCGGTTTCCTAGGCGGTCCCACACTTGTAACTACAGGAAGATTCCGGCACCACCGCACACCGAGGCTGGTTCGGGGCACGGCTGACACGGCCACCCTCCATGGGGCTGGTTGTACAGAAATCCCTGGCAGAAACCACTCTGTGCCCTTTGCTGGCGGGGGGTGGGAGGGGCTTTATCTCCAAAAATTGTTAGAATCTCGTAAAGGAGCCAGACAGACACAGGGTAGTAAGGTTTAGTGTAGTAAGGATGCACACACAGCTTAAAATTAGTTTCATTTTTTGTTTTTCATAAATAGATCAATGCCAATTCATGTGGCAGAAACTTCTCATCTTTAACAAAGTTCATGTGGTAGTCAGTCCACAGTAATAAACAGAATGGAACAATTTCAGAAAAGCAGGAAATAACGATCCTGCATACCAGAGACAGGGTCAGAAACACATTCTTAGAAAACAGGCCCAGAGGGGTTGGAGCACCTTTCTTGGCTCTGGGTAAGACGCAGCCAGTGATCTGGGCACTACTTCCTATTTCCAAGGATGGGACACACCGGTCACGTTCTAGAGGAGGAGACCGAAGGTGGCCCGTCAGCACCAGGTGCCTGAGGGGAGACCTCCTCCCCACTCCTGGCCCCGCTGCTCACGCCGGGTCCCCAGCCTGCCTCTGGGCACAGTCTACTTGCTGAGTGAGGCAGAATGGCTGCGTGCAGTGTGCAATTTCTCCTCCCTGATTTTGCCCTTAAAAACACAAGTTCCATTTAAATTAATAAAATCATATCATTAGTGACAGTAAAATGTTACATATTAGGTTGCCGGCTAGAGGGAGTCAATGGTGCAGAAGTACGACCTTGCTGTGAGCAACAGTGCGCCATGGGCTCCGCCATCCAGGAGAGCCCGTTCACGGGCCAGGCCGCCTGCACGGACGCCCCGGCCGGGGGACTGTCCCTGCCGTGTGGCGGTCAGTGCCGGTCAAGGTCAGAATTTTCCCTTCAGTTTTTCCACCCCGTGGCCACTCTCCGCTGGAGTCCCAGGCAACAGCCAGTGTCTGCAGAGGACGGCGGGGCGGGCCCTCCGACGGCCGGGTGAGCCCCCACACTCCCGACCTGGAGCCCAGGGGCAGCCGTCCCACTTCCCGCACCGCCCGCCCCATCTGGGGGCTGTGTGAGCAGAACACGGAGGCGCGTGCGCATTCTCTGCCCCTGAGCTGAGCGGCGGGGCTGGAGGGTAGTCTGGCTTCCCGCAGGCATCTCGAGTGTTAACCAGAGTCACTGCACCGCTCGGATGAGAACTCACACCGTCTGGTTCTCCTAGCGTCACTAGGCTCCGCGAGGTTGCCAAGACGCTAGGACCACGCTCCGGGTAAGAGCACCGCAAAGATGCGCGGCTGCCACGGGGGGGGGTGGGGGGCACGCAGGGAGGGGCGGGGGCGAGTGGGCGGTCCGCAGCCCGCTTCAGGTGGGAAGGGAAGTGCATACTGCATACACCTGCCCTGTAAAACTTCGATATAAACTGCAAATGGCCCCAGACTCCCCAGTGAAAGACGACTATTACGTTCCGACCCGTCAGCTGTCTCCTCCTGCTGACGCCTGTCAGCTCCTCGGGCCTCACAGTCGGGGCTCTCCCGGTGGACTCACACCTGTTGACGATTTACTGTACGCGTGTGGACTCACACCTGTTGAATATTTGCTGTACGCGTGTGGACTCACACCTGTTGAATATTTGCTGTACGCGTGCCCGCAAAACCCGGCTCAGGTAGTGGCTAATGACAGCGTCCGTGCAGGCGCCCACACCAGGCCAGTGTGCCACACTGCTGTTCTTAATCACCATCGTTTTGAGGATTGACTCTCCACATAATGCCAACCAGAAATATAACACTTTTCACAAGACAGATGCCTTCGTCACTGTCCTAACACGGGCTGCTTAGCGAAGGGTGAGCAGAGGGTCTCGTTCCGGGCTGGAGCTTGTCCACCTCATCTCAGAGCACAGTGGTCGTGAATCTGGTCAGAGTCATACCGATTCTCTCATTTCTGAAAACAGAGCAGTAGCGTCTATTCAGGAAGCCTCCTAGGAATAACTTAAATCTAGTGATATTAAAGGTAGAAATTAAATAAAATTAAGAGTGTAGGTAACGCATTAATAGCAGTAGCTTTAAAATTAGCTGTTTTAATTCACATCACATATTCCTACTTCAGTTCATGACAAAATCTTTTTATTGTTGTGGCTTTGTGGATGGGACGCGGTCTTCAGTGTAAGAGGTTGTTGTTGATCCAGAGGAGCGTATGGATTTGTGCTTTTATGGGGGCCTCCTAAATGCTTGCCCGGACATCCAGTCACATCATGTCCGAGTGGGATTTTATTTCCTTGTAACAACTGTACTGATTGTTCCCTGACGTGCCGTCTGGGCAGAGTGGCCAGAACGGACGGTGTGTTTTATTCCTCACTTGGGAAGGACTGTAGAGTTTATCCGGTGTGATGGCGAGTGCTGACTTAACACAGGTGTCATGGATCATGTTAAGAGAGTAGCTATGTTGAATGGACTCTTGCTGGGTCTGGAGAGGGTCCTAGTTTGTCTGCTTTGATCGGGAACGGGTACTGAGTGTTAACTTAAATGCCTTTTTAAAAGTCCCTAATGGAAGTAATGGAAGTGAGGCCATCAGGTGGCCTCCAGCTCCCAGAGCTGCGTGTCAGTCACTCTGTGCTCCTAGGAAGGAGGTCACGGGGTCGCAGTCGTCCATACTGCAGCCTCGTTGGCATCACAGGATTCCGGATGTTCACTCCTAAGATTCATCTCAAAACTTCTTTCTTCCTGTGTGTATACTTGAGTTATCTTGATCAGATTTTAGAATTTAAGAGCAAGTGGCTTTATGAAATGACTTAGAAGGCTTTGGAATATTTTCCTTGTTCTGGAAAGGTTTTGTGTGGGATTTATTTTTGGCGTCAAATGACTGGCCTATAAAATTGGTCCAAAGTGGTTTTTGACAAGTTTTTGAATTTTGTTTCTGGTCTACTCGGGTTTTAAGTGTTTGAGACTCCACTTTGCTAATTTATATTTTTCCTGAACATAGTTATTTAATAAGCTTTTCAAAAATACTAGCATTTGGGCTGTTCAATATGCTCATAAAAATTTAAGCCTGTTTGTCTGGTATACACTTCTCACATGCTGACTCTGCATTCACTGTTTGGTATTACTTGCTATTTTTGCCAATAATTTTTCCATTTTACTAGCTTTCAGAGGATCAGCTTTTGAATTTGTTGCTTTCTTAGTCCTTCCATTTCCTTTAGTTTACTGTACTCTCCTCAATTTTTCACTTGGACGTAGCTGACTCGTGTCAGCTGACAGAGGGCACAGCCTCTGGTCTGGTGTGCAGGGTGCTCGGCCTGTGTCCTGGTAGAAACGGATGCTCGTCTGCTGACTGACCAACGGCTGCAGCGCGAGCGGGAGCTGTCCCGTGTCTGCACAGGGGTGGCCCTGTCTCTGGCCTCTCGTGACCATGACTTCTCTCGGGTCCCCTTCCCTGCACCGACAGGACACACGTACGGAGCTGCCGAGGGTGGACAGAAACTCGGTCTCCGCACAGAATCTCTCAGGAGCAGTGGCGCTGCTGCCTGCTCTCCCGGGGAGGCCCCTCCACAGGGCAGACGCGGGGGCGCATCTTCCCGTTCCCTGGGGGTGGCTCACAGGGACGCTGTGGGCCACCCAGCGCCCTTCCTCCTGTATCCGTGGCCTACAGAACCCGAAACTTCCGTGGTACTCAGGTGTGGGCGCCCTGATAAGAAAGTTCCTGTCTCCTGCTTGATGTCATCTGGTTGGGCCATCTCGTCAATACGTGAATAAAACGTGGGGAGAGCAGTTTATCGAATCTTCCTTGGGTGCTGCCCTGTCCTTGTGGGAAGTGACTGCCTGACGCTGTAACAGGATGTGACTGTGAGAGAGATTTCTCTGAGATGTGAGGAGAGCTCGGAGCTTAGAGGCTCACTACACTTCAGATGACTATTTCTATGATGACTGAGCTTGTAGAAATTTCTAACTACGTGACTACTGACAATAATACAAAGGTAAAGAGAATTAAAACATGAATATAAGAAATACATTTAGAGGAAGCCTGGGCGAATGTCGTCCACAGTCCACTTAGTGACATCCAACCCGCGTCACAGGCAACTGACGCACACATTCTCACGTCTCCATCCTAAGGAACCAGATCAGGAAGTATTCCCAAAGCTCCTACTACATGAGAGAAAACAGAACACGAGGCAAGGTCTTATCATTAATTTTCCCCTATATTCTTATCCAGAAACTTCTGTGCTATTACCGTTGAAAAGCTTGGGAGAAATTACTTTTCTCTTATTTGCAGTTACACCCACGCACCTGGCACCTCCACTCAGGGATGTACTTCTTACCAGGCGGCTCATGAATCATCACCTGGTCACCGAGGCCTTCATCTTCGCCTGTGGTCCCACCAGCAGGTTCACGACTGAACGGAGTTACGAGCGTGAAACACAGACTGGTCATCTAGAAAACCTGTCCCCAACGGTCACGGCAGGCTGTGTGTGTGCACCCTCTGCATCCCCTGAGGGCAGGGCTTCCATGGCCGACAGGACCCGCCCCACACATGCTGACAGGCCACCATCCGTCCCACTGTGATGAGCACACGCACAATAAAGTGAGCGTAAACCAGAGCATGCGATGCGCGGGACGGCCTGCTACGGAAAATCCCAACAGAATGCCAACAAAGATGCTATATTCTTCCATATTTAAATAATTCGCTGGTGGCTCGGCATAACTTTTAGTTGATTCTTACAAAGAAATGACCAAGTGAGGAGCTGATATCCACACCTGAAGAAACTATACCTACGTGGAGGAAGCAGCCACGGTGTGGCCACGCAGGCTGCTAGCAAGCAGCAAGTTTTCAGAAGTCAGCAGTCAATAAAAATCATATCTAATTGATCCTTTTGGACCAAAAGACACCAGAGATCTTCAAGGTTTGTGTCACCATGTGTCCTGATCACTTGAGCTGACACCCTTCCAACGCCAAGGCTCTGCCCCACTGAGCTCGTACATGCCAGGGCTGCTCGTGACATGCAGGGTCCTGGCTTCCTCTACCTGCTCTGGACACGGGACAGCTGACGGGGCTGGGTTTTCATCCTGTCCAGAGATTTCCAAGGAACGTCTACTGTTTACTAAGCTGTAATTTGCTATGCTGAGCCTGTAGAGATAGAGCGACAGGCAACTGAAACTTTCTACTCTCTCAGAGAAAATGAACTATTGATCACTTATCATAAGGAACAGGGACAGGGCTACCGGGGGTTCCGCGTGATGAATGCAAGATGAGTTACCGATGCTCCAACACTGCCGCCACCTGCCACACCGTGAAGTATCCCCAACATTCCATGAGGCCACGTCACCACACGCATCTAGTGACTGTACCTCAGGTTAACGTTAACTGCCCAGAATTTCATGATCTGTGCACGACTGCAGGGAGGGAAGAGATGCTCTGTTTGCAGGAAGATGGAAATGAAGGCCACTTATGTTGTGAAGAATTGCAACTGTGGCATCAGACTCGGAAACAAGAGCATTCCACTTGAATGCATTCTTTCTAGAGTCGAGGCGGATGCAAGAGCCGCAAGCACGCAGGGGCTGTGAGGGCAGAGTCTGACGCAGAATCTGGTACAAAACTCCCGAGTGATAACGCTGCTTATTAACCACACATGTTGTGATAGGTCAAAGCTGAGGTCAGACAGAAAACATCAATTGAACCATTTCCCTGAATAAAGCTCCAGGGTGCAATATTCTACGCACTTTATTCAATAAAAAATGCTTTTAAAACGGTGCTTTGGTGATTGGGAAGCGGTGCCATCATCCGTCAACCTAACTGCAGCAAAGTTCAATAAGCTAAATAATGAACCATTTAGATGATTTTGCTTGGGCCTCAGGGATTTGCAAACATTGCATCAATAAAGCTCTTTAAAAATTATGATGAACTCTATTTTTTTCATTTTCAGATTTAAAATATGTTAGGGATTTTTTTAAGGTTATTTAATATGCTGCTACTTTTAATCACTGCCTAATCTCCAAAGTAAAAAGAAAATTGTGAGCAAGTAAAAAACTTAATTATAAGATTAGCAGTCAGTCATCCTGGAGTCGATGAACTCTGTCTCTATTGTGAATTCCTAGTTTAAGATTTGAAAAGTGTTATGACATATACGAAACTAAAGATAAAAAAAGCCTACAAAATTTTTTCCCTTCCTCCTTCCTTTCTTTTTAGAGAGATCGAGCAGGGGAGGGGGCAGTGGGTGGGGAGTTGGGGGGGAGGGAAAGAGAGGATCCCAAGTAGGCTCCCCGCTCAGCACAGAGCCTGGCTCAGGGCTTGATCCCACAGTGCTGAGATCACGACCTGAGCCAAAATCAAGATTCAGATGCTCAACCAACTAAGCCACCCAGGGACCCCAAAACTCACATGTATTTTCCAAAAAATTTATACTTCTTTTTGGCAGGTATTAAGGTTAAGTATGTATTATAGTATTTTAAAACTAATACAATTTTCCTTAAGGAACATCTGTGGTCTCAGTTTCCCATGCTGAAGACTGAGAAATAAGTCTTTTTTCGTCTAGAATTGTATGGAATCCTTGAGAATTTCTAGGATGTTACACTACAGAACACAATGTACTCAAGCTGTTGTTCACATGAACAGGACTGTGGTCCATTTCCTTTAAAGAGCAGCCACCAGCGGCCTCCATCTGTCTCAGAGCATCCACTGGAAAGATAAGACGGCAATTTATAGACCTTATAAATCTTAGCTATTCTTCTTACAGTTTCTCCTACATTTCCTGTTATCAAACACACACACACACACACACACACACAGATTCCACAAGCCGTACTGAGTTTGGCTACAAGAGATTTTTACACACTTATTAACATAATGTACAGAACGTATTGCTCCTGGTGGGGAGAGTCCTGTCTGCTGGCACATGGAGGAGGCTGTGCCTGAGGAGAGGGGAGCTCGGGCCCGCACCCGCCCAGTCTCCTCCGTACACACGGAGCTACACTCTGGGGTTTCTCAACAACCCAGTGCACTGCAGTTAATCCAACGTTCACAGGCTCAGCCAATATCCCCCGAAATGCGAGGGGTGGGTGACACGGACTCACAAAAAGATGCAGTTGGTCATCACAGTTCATTAGGTACCAAAAAGGGAAAGACCTTTTAAGCTACAGACCCCACGGCTCTGGCTCCCACTTGCTGTCATGGCCCAATATTCCCAGGAGACTAGTTTCTAGGTAATTACCAAAGTCGGCTCCCTGCACCTCCGTGCATAGCCTGGGCCTTGGGGGCCAGCCGAGACCCGTGCACCCACACCTGCGGGGGGAGGGGGGCCCATCCAAGACCTGTGCACCCACACCTGCGGGGAGGGGGGATGGCCGAGACCTGTGCACCCACACCTGCGGGGGGAGAAGGGCCGGCCGAGACCTGTGCACCCACACCTGCAGGGAGGGGGCCGGCTGGAGACCTGTGCACCCATATCTGTGGGGTGAGGGGGGCCGGCCGAGACCGGCACCCACACCTGCGGGGGCGGGGTGGCCGGCCGAGACCTGTGCACCCACACCTGCAGGGGGAGGGGGGTCGGCTGAGACCTGTGCACCCATACCTGCATGGGTGAGGGGGCCGGCGAGACCTGTGCACCCACACTTACAGGGAAGGAGGGCCGGCCGAGACCTGTATACCCACACCTACGGGGAGGGGGCCAGCTGAGCCCTATGCACCCACACCTATGGGGAGGGGGCCAGCTGAACCCTGTGCACCCACACCTGCGGGGGCGGGTGGCCGGCCGAGACCTGTGCACCCACACCTGCAGGGGGAGGGGGGTCGGCTGAGACCTGTGCACCCATACCTGCGGGGTGAGGGGGGCCGGCCGAGACCTGTGCACCCACACTTACAGGGAAGGAGGGCCAGCCGAGACCTGTATACCCACACCTGCGGGGGGAGGGGGGCCAGCTGAGCCCTGTGCACCCACACCTGCGGGGGGAGGGGGGCCAGCTGAGCCCTGTGCACCCACACCTGCAGCACCCTGTGGCCAGAACGTGCCAGGGGGCGACGCAGACGGAACACAGTGAAGGTGAGGGATGGTTCAGGATCAAGCAGATTTGAGATACTTCTTTTTTCAGGCTTTTTCATTCTTTTTAGTTTACTTTAAGAAAACTGAGTAATTCTAAGAATAATAAAGTTACTGTAAAGATGTTTAACAGTGACAGTGTTGACGAAAGAGTAAAGGTCCTCACAAATGAGAACCAAGAACAGGGTGGCCGGGGAGAAGTCGGGGCGCAGGCGCCGGGGAGAAGTTGGGGCGCGGTGCTCGGGGGCCTGTGGGAGGACCCGCAGCTGTGGGGAGGGGAGCGGGAGGGGGGCCCAGGCTCGAGTTGAAGGGGAGGGAGGAGCCAGCGGCACTGGCGGTTCCATCATGAAAGGAAAACGACCCAACTTTCACGGTTGCAGCTGCGTCTTCATGGCCGCTAAGCTCTTACTCGAGTAACGACGTGTTGCCCTAATTTCTAACTTTGTTTTGGTTACTGTGAGACAATTTCTTGACTAAATAATCAAGGAGATACCAGTGTAACTAAATCTTCAGAAATGAACTTGGTTTCCAGAAAACACAGCAGTGCATAAAGCTTTGTAAAACACCATAAATCCGTAGGTACGAAGTCACAGCCCAGGCACCAAGTTCGGGTCTGTTTCCACTGGGGGACCTTCGGGGTGCGGGGCGCTGGCCGCACACCCTGCGAGGGGCCACGTGGGGACTTGCAGGACTCTGTGGCTCTCAGCCGTGGGTGCACCTTAGCGCGCCCCCAGAACGGAGAAGCATCCAGCCCCACCAGGCCCACCCAGTAACCACGTGTGGGACTGAGCACACGCACAGATGAACAAAACAGAAAAGACGGCGGGAGTGTGCGTCTGCCGGCCGTGCCGACGGGATGGAGGGCGCTGCCGGGACACCTGTGCCTCCCAGGAGGCTGCACACCAGGGCCGAGGGCACCTCTGGGAATGAGACACGTCAGGACGGTCACAACCTGCGTTCTCCCCGGAGAAGTCCCCGGAAAGGGCTTGCGTCCTCTCCCTGCTGCGCTGGCCGGGCCAGGGCTCCTCCGTTTGGCTCTCGCAACACAGTGTGCACAGTCCTCTCTCTCTGCCCGTGGTCACAGCTGGCTCGCTGTTACTCAGGTGACACCTTTCCGAACACTTTAAACTCACACTTTACCTTGTGGCTTCCTAACTAACTTTAATCAGTAAAACAGGGTGCACTAGCCGGCGCTCCGGACTCCGCAGGGCACGTGTGGGAGTGCACGCCACCGCCTCTTCCCAGCTGCACAACGTGGCCCCGAGCATCCGCGGCCTCAGCAGCTCCCCAACGCCAACACCCCGGCAGTAGAGTGGCACCCAGTTTCTGTGGTGATGTCATTACAGTGGAAGGACCCTGCTCTTTTGAAATAATCTCGATAACGAGAATCACCGGCCTCCTCTTTTTAAAACAGCAAATCAGAATTTTAAAAAACCGTGATTGAGGGATGCCTGGGGGGCTCAGTCGGTTAAGCATCCGACCAGCTCAGGTCATGATCTCAGTTTGTGGGTTCGAGCCCCGCGTCGGGCTCTGTGCTGACAGCTCAGAGCCTGGAGCTGCTTCAGATTCTGTGTTTCCCTCTCTCTCTGTCCCTCCCCTGCTCGTGCTGTCTCTCTGTCTCTCTCTCAGAAATAAACATTACAAAGCCCTGTGACTGGGGGTTTTTGTATGACCCAGTTTCAGGTATTTAAACAGGCTTATTTGCTTCCACTGCCTCCAAGGTCTGATTACAGAATCATCTGAAGGACCCAGAGTAGAAAATAGTGCACAGGAGAACCGTATTTAAAATATACTGGCTGTATAGGAATTGGACAAATTAACTTAACAATGGCTTTTATCTAAAAATTAAAAAATGATGCCAAGTTAGAAATGACTATACCGTATTTAAGATTCTACTGTAGATTACTTTCATTTATCTTCTGTAGATTTTTGAAATGATCTGCATCCCAATTCTCTTTTGAAGTAGATACACTGTGTCTCAATACTGGCAAAAAAAAAAAAACAAAAAAAAACCCAAACCCAAACCCAAAACAAACGAACCCCAAAGCCCTGGAAACGCACTTGGAGGCGAGAGGAGGAGGAGGCAGGGACACTCCAAGTCTCAGCAGCTTTAGGAAGACGTGACTTGGTCACTTCAGTTCTGGTTTTTCTCATGTGTTTTCCGCTACTGGACTTAGACTTTCTGGGAGATGTGGACACACGGAGACCAAAGGCACATCTCGGAAAGGACCCTGACGCAAGGGGCCGCCCGCCGGGAAGAGCGTGTGGCCCTCGGCCAGGAGCTAAGGCCTGCGAGGAACCGCGGCAGAGCCCCCCTCGCCCCGTGGAGGAACTGTCTCATGCCTCGGAGCCCGACCGAAAGCCAAGGCGGTGAGCCCCACGCCCTGACCCCCAGGAGGCCCCGACTGACCTCGTCAGGGCTGGCGGCCTGGTAGGTCCGGGTCCCGTCACTGAAGTCTTGATCCGCCTCGGTGCGCTCGGCCTCCCCGCCCACGCCGGCCCGGGGCTCGTACACGGGGCTCACGTTGTGGCACAGCGCGATGGCCTTCACTGCTTCGTGCACGCGGCTGCGAACACTCTTCCTGACTTTGGGGGCTGAAGACTGGGCTTTTCTTGGGGGTGCTGAGCTGGCACTGTTTCCGCTCGCTTGCGACGGTGCCTGGGAAAATGTGGAATGTCACAAAGTTACAAATACAACATAGTCGATACTGGAATTATTAGCATATGCTATTTTTATAAGCTAGTTAGCTGGGGGTGAGAAAAGTAGCTTGGGGCTCCTGTGTGGCTCCGTCGGCTGAGCATCCAACACTTGATTTTGGCTCAGGTCATGGGACTGAGCCCCACATTGGGCTCCATGCTGGGCATGGAGCCTGCTTGAGATTCTCTCTCCCTCTGCCCTGCTCCGCTGCTCATGCATAATTCTGTCTAAAATAAAATACCAAAAACAGAATCAAGACTTAAAAAGAGGAAGGAAAGTAGCTTGATCTGATGATCTGGCTGATTCTGATTGCCTTCTCTGGAACAGCTGTTAGTGTGGTTACTTCTTGGTCCTCGTGCTGGACAGGGCATTGCTATTTCCTGGTTGTCACACGTACCAAAATATCTGTTTCAATACTTAAAATCTGGGCATTTCCTGTTAGTAGAGTCACTTGAGCCGTGGTGTTAGCTTGCTAAGTCCTTAATAACTCATGCACGTTCTCTCTCTGAAGACGGGTACATTAAAGAACAGTAGACTCAACTGTTCTCACTTTGCTTTAAGAAGTGCTGTACCTCAAGTGATGTAGAGCTGAAATCAGGGGGAAAATGCTTATGAATCTTCCTTTAATACAATAAATTAATCCACCTCGTGACAGCCTCTGAAGTTAGGGTCTGATTTCAGGCCTAACAATCCTTAAACATGACGAACACTGCATTCAGAGGAAGAACGATCCCGTGTCAGAGGTCAGATTCGTGTTCTCTTGACCTGACTCCCCATTTACACTGTGTTTGGCTCTCGTCACACTCAGCTGTGTCCGGGGGCTCACCTTGGCCAGCGAGGCGGCAGCCGCTCACTGTGCCCCATCCTGGGGGAGGCGGAGAGGAACCCTCCCCACACACACACACCAGCAGGACCTCAGACGTTTCTCAGCTAAGTTCAGAGCCACTGGTGAGTCCTCCCGAGTAAGCCAGGCCCCGCTCTCGAACGGGATGTGTGGAGCCACTGAGCAGTGAACACTCCTGTCAGATCCGAGTGCTGTCTAATGATGGGGCCCTGCCCGGCCCCGCAGCCGGCCCTGCCCGGCCCCAGCGCTTCAGACCCGCATCTGCATGCTGCCCACTCAGCTGCAGCGCCGCCGAGGCCCCAGCCGACTCCCCCTCATGGATTATGTTTACTGATGGCTGTATGATTCAGTGTCATACAAATGCCATTAAAGATGACACCCTCCATCACCAAATGCTTCTGGTGGGGAAACATACTGAGATCACGGAACACTTGTCACATTACACTGGACCTGGTAGACGATTATCATCTTAATAAAAAGACAGAATCTAAGAAATAAAATCAATTTTACATAAAAATAACTGTCTAACCAACTAACAAACAGCTTACAAAAAAAGAATTTTTAAAGAAGTCTTACATGGAAATAAGTATTAAGTATTTATTGTTTTTATACAGTGGCTTATTTTTTCTGCTTTTAATTTCTAGTAAAATAGCTTATTGAGAGGTATTAAAATCATATTTGTGGATAATGTAAATTAGTTTTAAAAAAAAGATGTTCCCTGGTACTATTTCCAACTAGACAAAGATTATTAGAAGTCTTATTCTTCCTCCTCAAATTTTCCTTCTGTTAATATTCTAGGTTACAAAATACATAGCCACACAGCTAGCTCAGTCAGTTAAGCGTCCAATTCTTTTATTTTTTTATAATTTTTTTTTATAGTTTATTTATTTTTGAGACAGAGAAAAACAGAGCATGAGTGGGGGAGGGTGAGAAAGAGAGGAAGACACAGAATCTGAAGCAGCTTCAGGCTCTGAGCTGTCAGCACAGAGCCCGACACAGGGCTCGAACCCACAAACTGCGAGATCATGACCTGAGCCAAAGTCGGACTTTTCAGTCAGCTTAACTGACTGAACCCCCCAGGCGCCCCATGCATCTAACTCTTGACCTCAGCTCAGGTCATGACTTCATGGTTCAGGAGTTTGAGTCTCACTTCGATCCCCAATTGGGATTCTCTCTCTCTCCCTCTCTCTCTGCCCCTGCCCTGCGCGTGCTCTCTCCCAAAATAAATAAACACTCAAAATACTCTGTATTGAAATGAGTGACGTCCTACTTCATAAAGTGCTTGGTTTCCAGTTTGTACATCTGCTTGTGTAAGTGATCAGTATGTACAGCAAACATACAGGCATCAAATAGTTTTCATTTGACAGCATCTTGAAAATAAAACTATATGACATTCTGGTGAATGTTACGGAAGAAAGAGAAGGTTTACACAAGCTAAATGCAAGGCAGACAGTCTACCTGAATCTGGTCAGAGCAGAAAGTGCTCAGGGCATGTGTGGTTTTAGCCCCCACCTGTGAAAGTCAGGTCAGAAGTAGGACAGTTAACCAGAGGGTCGACAGCCTCCCAGATGGCCCAGCGGAGCCTGGAGACACGTGAGCCACCTCTACCCGGTGGGGGGGCCACCTGCTCCTTTGTGCCTGACACCCTGCGCTGGCTGTTACAGTGTGGTGACTAAACCCGACCGCAGAGCAGCAAGGAGGCAGGGAAGGGGCGGCTGGCCCCTGAGCATGGTAAATAGATGGCCTGGGGCACGAGGTGCGGTTACACAGAACCAGGGGATCCATAGAGTGCGACACACACTACCCGGGGGTGGTCACGGGGAGGAACCACGTGGCCTACTACTCAGGGGCGGTCATGGGGAGGAACCATGTGGCCTAAAAGAAACTCCGGCAAATGGCCTAGGTCTGCCAGCCCTCTGCTCGTGATCCGTGCGCCCCGTAGGCCCAGCGGGGGACCTGCAGCATCAGGACCGCCCCAGGATACCCCACAGATGCGTCCCCTGCAGATTCCGCCGCCTACAAGTTACAGCAGATGCTGTGACTACCGGGCTGTGTCCTTGTGAGGAGGCAAGTGATTCCCGTTCCTGCACCTCAGCTCCTGAGGCTCAGTGAGCAGACAAGATGCAGGTTGTGTCCCCCCCACAAATGCCCTTATGTAACCCAGCTACAGACCCCACGTTTACAGACGGACTAACGTGACATCTGGGGATCGCTACACAACATGGGCAGGCCACGGCCAAGGCCTGGTGGGCACGGACACCTGCTGAGGCAGACGACGGGCGGCGGGCGCACGGTGCTGGGCACCACTTGTTTATTGAAAAGGCAAAAAGGTATGAGAAAGTCTTATTAGCTATGAAGAAAAACAGGGACAGTTAGGAAACACATTTGATGGGACACCTGGGGGCTCAGTTAGGTAAGTGTCCGACTTCGGCTCAGGTCATGATCTCCCTGTCTGTGGGTTCGAGCCCCGTGTCGGGCTCTGTGCTGACAGCTCAGAGCCTGGAGCTGCTTCAGATTCTGTGTCTCCCTCTCCCTCTGCCCCTCCCCTGCTCGCACCGCCTGTCAAAAATAAACATTAAAAAAAAATCTTTTTTTTTTTTTAAATGTTTTATTTATTTCTAGGAGAGAGAGAGAGACAGCGTGAGCAGGGAGGGTCAGAGAGAGAGACACAGACTGAAACAGGCTCCAGGCTCTGAGCTGGCAGTCAGCGAGCCCGACGGGCTGGTCGAATCATGACCCAGCGCAAGTCGGATGGCAACCGACTGACCCGCCAGGCTCCCAAAAAAATCTTTTTTAAGTTTTAAAATAAAAGACATCTAAGGGGCGCCTGGGTGGCTTAGTCGGTTGAGCGTCCGACTTTCGCTTAGGTCACGATCTCGCGGTTCGTGGGTTCGAGCCCTGCGTCGGGCTCTGTGCTGACTGCCAGCTCGGAGCCTGGAGCCTGTTTCGGAGTCTGTGTCTCCCTCTCTCTCTGACCCTCCCCTGTTCACGCTGTCTCACTCTCAGAAAAAAAAAAAAAAAAGACATCTAAAAACTCCCTTTTGATTTATAAACTAGAACTGAATATTTTGGGACATTCAAAGAAGTTTGCCATTTTCGGATGAGTAGATGCAACGGGCTCAGGTTGGCCGGATGGCCCCGGGCCCTTCCGCAGACGGCTCCGCGCTGCGCCGAGGCGCATGAGCTCACCTGCGGGCACGGATTCATGAGGTGGTTCTGGATCTCGTCCATCGTGTCTGCGCCGTAAGACACAGTCCCCAGGTGCAGCCGCTTAAATACCATCTCGTTCTGGGTGAGGGTTCCTAGGACAGGGGCAGCAAAGACGAAAATAAATGCGCACGGGCGGCCAGCGAGCGACCACAAGACTTCCCGCCCCGCATGCCCTCCTCCCTCAGCACCCTGCTCTGTAACTCCGGCTCCTGAAGGTGTCCTCCCGCGAGGACAAGGGCCCGTCCCAGCTCCCTCGGGGACAGCTGCAGCGACACGCGCGCTCCGCCCTTCAGCTCACACTGGCGTCTGGCCCAAGTGCGGCTCTGGACGCGGCCCTCTGGGTAGATACGCTCCTGAGAGACCTCGGCCAGTCCCAAATCAGCATGCCTATCAGTTTTTCAAAAACCCAATTTTGAAAAATTAAGTATTTTTCATTGAACAGAAACAGATGCATTTAACCCTCTGCACCCATCTGTGCCACGTGGGGCACGTGCGCGGGCGGGAAGGCACGCGCTCCCGAGCTGGGTCTCTGACCAGTGAGCCGCCTGGAGGTGCCCACGCCCCGCTGCCCTCCGCAGGTGGGGAGGGGCTCCAGAGGGCAGGGGTCACTCCGGGGGACTGCCTGCCCGCGTGCGCCCGCCACTAACGTGTGCCTGCGCGTGAGCACTTCACTGCTGGCGTGTGAGGGAGGCAGTTTAGGAGAGGAGCGAGCACAGGTCGGGTTTATGACATTTCTGGGGTCTGGCTTCCTACCAGGGAGATATGCAGTGAGCAACCTCACGAAAGGCAATGAGACAACGTTATTTCAACAATATGGTGAGTTTTCATTACAAGTGATACATAAACCCCCACGTTACCCGTGAGGACTCTGGAACCCCAAACTCTGTGTCACTGGATCACTTAATATAAAAACACACGTCGAGTATGTGCACCTGATTCTTGCTCACTCGCTCTTGGGGACGTGTGGACGCCTGCAAATGTGTCTCTCACGTGCTGCAGTGAGGCAGCCTCCCCTGGGCTTCTGCGCACGTACTTCAAGGCACACAGACGGATCAGCCACGGGCTGAGGTCGTTGTAAACGTGGGCGTGAACAGTCCTAGCACCAATCAGTCACAACAGAAGGCGGGCTTTCCACACGGCTACCAGATGCCCACAAAGTATTAGCTGGGTTTTGCTTTCTTTGGCACACATGACATGGCAAATACGCAGCGTCTTCCTATCTACCCGACTCCACACACATTGGTGGGAACTGGCGCTCGAAGCCAAAGAGCTCGCCCGACAGGACTGCCCCGAGACATGGCGGGGCCTTGCACGTGTAAGGGAAGCCCTCCCGACTGCGTCGGGGCTGTTTCAGCAACCGTCTTACAAGAACGGGCACGAAACAGCAATTTCACACGTTCCAGGCCGCAGCGCCGCTCACCTTATACATTTTGTCTTTAAACCTTTTAATGCTGTGAATAAATGGATCCTAAGTTTCCTGAAATCAGAATTACGTGAGAAGTACAGTTTAAAAGGGCTTTTGGGTTATGTCCTCATCATCAAATAGAATTAGTTTTAAACTGTGGGTTATATTAAACTATGTGATTGAAAACAACTCAGCCTCGAAATGAAATAAGCAAGTTCTAGAAATGATTTATATCAAAGATCTGAGATGAAAACGATAGTTCTGTTATCCAAAATGAAGACCATGAAACTGTACGTTAATTCCTATTAGAATACGCACAAAGTTCACTTCTATTATGTGTGCCCAGATGAGTCCTCTGAAAAATTATTTAACACGTTATTCTAACAAAAAAGATTTTACTTATCAGATTGACATAATTAGTTTCCTGTTGACATTTTTTCTCTGAAACACACTGAACGTGAGACAGTAGTTTACAAAGGCTGTGGTGATGAGGCTGTTTCTAAGTGTGACTATGATAAGTAATGCTTCTCTTAACCTGACTTTTTATTACTAACGACTCTCTCTACGCAGCAAAGTACACTATGGTGGACACCTGGCCGTTCCTACCCAGAGTACGCTGTTACTTCTTTAGGGTTTTAAACCACTGACTGCAAGTAACAGAAGACCCCAGGTGAGGAGACCCCGTCTTCCCCTCTGCTCGCTGCCTTACACCACGGGGGCCGGCACCGGGCATGCCAAGTTCATTCGGTGCTAGTGTTGTTTCTGTATTAATCATTCGTCACTTCTTAACTTTTTTTTTTGTACAAACCGAAGTAAAATTGACACACGCTGTTTCGGGTGCACTAGCGACTCAGTACTTTTGCACATTACAAAATGCCTCTGTAAGAGCGGTTACTGCCTGTCGCCGTACCCGTTATTACAAGGTCATCGACCGCGCTCCCCAGGAGGCACTTATGTTGTAACAGCAAGTCATTCCTCCTCATCCCCTTTGCCCAAGTCACCCATCCCCCGCGCCCTCCCCTCTGCTAACTACCTGTGTCTAGGAGTCTGTTTCTCTCGTTTGTCTGTTTAGATTCCTCATATCTGAGGTTCTCTGACTCACTTCCCGTGGCATAACATCCTCTAGCCCCATCCATGCAGTTGCAAACGGCGAGATTCCATCTTCACGGCGGCGGCGCACTGTATGGTCACACATCTTCCTTACCACTCACCTCTCGGGGACGCCTGGGCTGCGCTGAGAAAGCGCTACTGTAAATAAAGCTACAATGAACACAGGGGTGCAGACAGCTTTTTGAATTACTGTTCTTGTTTTCTTTGGGTAAATACCCAGGACTTGAATTACTGGATGATTACTTGGCTTCCCCTATTTTTAACGTTTTGAGGAACCTTCAGTGTTTTCCAGCGCGGCTGCCCCAGTTTGCATTCCCACCAGCAGCGCGAGACGCTTCCCCGTCCCTCCACATCCTGGCCAGCACCTGTGGTTTCCTGTGTTGCTGATTTTAGCCGCTCTGACAGGTGTGAGGTGGTGGCTCAGTGTGGTTTTGATCTGTGTTTCCCCGATGAGGAGTGATGTTAAGCATCTTTTCATGTGTCGACCATTTGGATGCAAATGTCTATTTGGATCCTCTGCCCATTAAAAAAATTTTTGTTATTTTTGGGTATTAATCCCTCATGGGATGGCTGATTTGAAAATATCTTCTCCCATTCAGTAGGTTGCTTTTTCATCTTGTTGACGGTTTCCTTGCTGTGTAGAAGCTTTTTAGTTCGATGAAATCCCACTGGTTTATTTTAGCTTTTCTTGCCGTTCCCTGGGGAGACAGATCCAAGTAAATGCTATGAAGGCCAATGTAAAGAGACTGCTGCCTGTGTTTTTTCTAGAACTTTTGCTGTTTCTGGGCTTTGCTTCTGTGCTGATTTTGTGGGTAGAAGAAAAAGGTCTAGTAGCTTCTTTTCCATGTGGCTGTCAGCGATGAGACACTCTTTTCACCATCGTATGTTCTTGTTTCCTTTGTTGGGATTAGTTGCCCGTTTATGGGGGGAGAGGTTGGCTCCTGATTCTGTTCAACTGGTCTGAGCTAGGACCACGGCCCTGCAGGTGTTTTAGGGCTTAGGGTGCCACTGTTTTCTGATCTCGTAGCGCCCAGCTCCCCCCACTCCTCCTCCAGGTGGTTCTATGGCCTGGCCTCCCCACCCACTGACCAGTCGACACGCCCCCCATGCCCCTGGCTTCCCCCTCCCCCGACCAGTCCACAGCATCCTCACCAGCCGCACCCCTCCCGTGTCCACCGCAGGCCCAGTGGCCGCCCTCAGGCCACAGCCACCCTCCCCCAGACACACCGTCAACTCACATGCACATCGATTTCCGACACGTGGAATTCATTTACGTGTTTGGGAAAAAACTCCCTCAGAGGGATTGCTGCTCACTGGGTTTGGAGGCACTGTCCCTGCCAGGGGGGTGGGGGTGGGCCAGCCAGCACCCCCCCGCCCCCGGCAGAAGTAAACATGGCGCAAAGAACCGGGGCCAAGTGCATGCGGTCAGACTGTTAGTACGACAGTGAGACAAGAACCCAGCCCTCGGGGAGCCTGGGTGGCTCAGTCGGCTAAGCGTCTGACTTTCGCTCAGGTCATGATCTCGCAGT
The DNA here is from genome assembly GCA_017311185.1 of Proteles cristata cristata. Taxonomy (NCBI): domain Eukaryota; kingdom Metazoa; phylum Chordata; class Mammalia; order Carnivora; family Hyaenidae; genus Proteles; species Proteles cristata. The sequence goes on from JAESUZ010003987.1 coordinate 54,011, forward strand.
TCGTGGGTTCGAGCCCCGTGTCGGGCTCTGTGCTGACTGCCAGCTCAGAGCCTGGAGCCTGTTTCGGTCTGTGACTCCCTCTCTCTGACCCTCCCTGCTCACGCTGTCTCTCTCTCTCCTAGAAATAAATAAAAAATATTAAAAAAAAAAAAAAAAGAACCCAGACCCTCTGGTCACACAGGTGTTCTGCACGCGTCAGCCGCCTCGGTCCCATACCTGCCGGCTAGTGACCAGATTACATGCTGTGCTAACATTTGCTGAGGAAGATGAAGGCTTCGTTCAAAGACCAGGTTCAGGTAAGGGTACAAGCATATTAAGAAAAAGAGCAGATCAAGTTACCCTATAGGAGAAAGGATCAGTCATGTCTAGAAAAAGATTAATCATTTCTAGAAGGATCTTTTGGGCTGTGTTTCATACATTTCAACAGGGTTTTAAACAGTCGTGAACGAACACAACACTGAATCCATTCATATCACAGTGAACGCGAACAGCCCGCTGCTCGTCAGGCGGCACCTCCGATGACAGGGACACACACGACGGCGGCCTGGAACCCGGGCGGAAGCGAGAAAGCGCCTGGGAGAGAGACGGCTGCACGAGTGGAGCACACGCGCGGGCAGAACATGCACCAATGCACTCTGCCAGTTTCCTCACATCCTCTGGGGCCCGTGGGCCTTCTGGGCGCAGGCCACACAGTCCGCTGGGGACATACGGTCTCCATTATGTGGGGTGGACCTTCCAGCTAGAACATTCCACGGTCTGACGTTGAGCTCTAAAAGTCCACTGTTTTCACAAATGTCATCTTCCTGGATCCTCACGGGACCATGGACTGGTGGGTCCGCACCTGTGGCCAAGCCCGTGCCTCCAGCTCGCTGTGGAGCAGTGCGCGTCCCGGCAGCGGGGTCTGGCCGGGCCTGTGTTTGTGCTCAGGGTACTGGAAATGCTAGAGGTGGACACAGTGAGTTTCTCCAGCTTAATGTGATAACAGCTATGTGTTACATCAGTGAAATGACAGGAAGAAGCAGTGAATGAGCTTTTCCCAAGGACATCACAGTGACCAGGACACATGCCTCCCCGGAGAGACCCGAGGGCGTCGTAGTGACCAGGACGGACGCCACCCTCAGGGACACAGGACACTGACAGACACGGGTACACGTTTATAAACTACTTTCTCACGTGACCACACACAGGGGTCTGGTATTTGCAGGGATGCGCTGTGAACTTGTACACACCACATTCTGTCGGGGACCCTCTCAACCATGGATATTCGGACGGTTTACAATTTCTGCTATAAAAACACGATTTCTGTAGGGTAGATTCTTAAAGATGAGATTTCAGAGAGCTCGGCCTGAATTTACATATAGCGCCACGCCAGCGTCCCAGGTCATGCTGGTCAGGGTGCCCACCACCAACACGGGCTGCTCAGCCACAGCACTGACAGGCATCAGGTCACAATCACAGAGCTGTTCAGAGGCACTAGCCCTAAATTATGTTCTGAAGATGTAATTTCAGATTCAGATGTTTGTATTTTTGTGAGAGAGAGAGACAGAGCACGAGTGGGAGAGGGTCAGAGAGAGAGGGAGACACAGAATCTGAAACAGGCTTCAGGCTCTGAGCTGTCAGCACAGAGCCCGACACAGAGCTCGAACTCATGAACTGTGAGATCATGACCTGAGGTGAAGTCAGACTCTCAACCGACGAAGACACCCAGGTGCCCCTATTTTCACTTTTTAAAACTGGAAGAGTAAAGCCCGGGGAGAATATGGCGTTACGTTCAGGCGTCTGATCCGCCGCGCACCCCAGCCTGGATGTGCCTCTGCTACTCAGCGCTCAACTGTAAGAGTGCTCTATGACCGATAACTGCTTTTCTGGTGTCATGTTCAGTTCTGTTCCATTTTCCAGGACGATGCTATGAACAAGCCTCCATTGTCCCCTGCCGTAGAGGCGCACCTGCGTCCCAAGGGGCAGGGCCGAGCGCAGCTGCCCAGATGAGCGTGCAGCACGTAACACTTCCACCATTGGTGGAGAGAAGGCCCTGATGCGGCGTGCATCACCACACACAGGTCAGGCGTCTTCTGTGGGGCCAAGCCATGTCTCTACCGCACGAAGCCACCGACTCACGAACACGAGTGCCCGTCCACTACGTAGGTCTCGCGGGGTCTTCCAAAGTGTAAGAACCTACATCCATACGGGCCTCACACATTTTTTTGTTTGAATTTATTTTTAATATACTTTTTGTTGCTATTCTAATTGGCATTTTCAAACTACACAACCCTGTTGTTGCTGGTATAGGAAACGTGGTTTAATCTTGATGGTGAGTTTATAGGTGACCGAGCCCTCCTGTCATTGTAAACACTTTCCTGCGGCTCCTTCAGGTTTGTTTGTAAAGCGTCGTGCAGTCCGTTCCCCTTGGGCCAGCACACTGTTCGCGCAGAGCGCGGAGCGCACGCAGCCGTCCTCTCAGTGAGGCTGCGGCCAGAGGCCAGGCTGCGGAGGGCAGGGGTGGGCCGGGTCCCTCTAACCCTCGCTTGCCTCACCCTGCACGCCTTGTGCTATCTCTGTAGGGTCGTTTTTGGAACCATTTGGAGTTTGGGTTTGATTTGCTTCAGCTTCTCCATCAAAATGATTCCACCTGTTTTCCAGAAAAAAATCACTTCTATAAGGGTGCTTTTGCTTACTTTTCACTATGGTTTACAGATTTGTTCTTTAAGATTTTCTCCTGTCAGCTCCGTGAGGGAGGGAAGGGAGGAATCTGAAGGCACCTTCTCAGGGTACCGTCTTGGGCGTGAGGTCCTCGGTATCCCAGAGTCTTATAACCGTGCGTGAACTTACTGGCAAGGCCCCCGAGATGCCACAAAGCCCAGCCCTGATGAGGACCAGACGCCACCCAGCAGCGGGATTTCGACTGAACTGCAGTAAGCCCCTCGCTTCCTCGTGAAGGCTGACGGTGACGAAACGCCCAGTCTTCTCGCCGGGAACCACAGTTGGTCTCTCCACTGGGTCATGCCTTCTTTCATGAACCTCTGGGAGGTCGGCCCACCTTCACATGCCTGGCGCTTCCGTGCGCTGCCGTGAGGGCCTTACTCTCCAGTCCGCTCATCGCGCAGGGGGCCATTCCGATGTTTTCCCCATGACCTGGCGCTTCACTGATTTTCAGCACTTGACTTCCTTGGGTCACTGTTTCGTCTACAAATATTTCCTTACTCTTCTGGTCACGCAGCTTGCTTCTGGTACTTGTCTTACTGTGATTCTAGAGGAATGCGTGCTAAATCAAAATGTTAGTTTTTTCTTTCTTTTTCCTAGGATGAAGCTTATTCTCACATTTTGTTAACAATAATGTTGAATTGGGGCGCCTGGATGGCTTAGTAGGTTAAGCATCCGACGTCGGCTCAGGTCATATCTCACAGTTCGTGGGTTCAAGCCCCAAATCAGGCTCTGTGCTGACAGCTCAGAGCCGGGAGCCTGTTTCGCATTCTGTGTCTCCCTCTCTCTCTGACCCTCCCCCACTCATGCTCTCTCTCTGTCTCAAAAACAAACCTTAAAAAATTTTTTTAATAAATAAAAAAACATTGAAAAGTTTAAAAAAAGATAATGTTAAATTTTACTTGAGACGTATTTTACCATATGGTATAAATATTCTCTTATTTCTAGTTAACCAAGAAGTACTGGGAATTTAGGGGCGCCTGGGGGGCTCAGTTGGTTAAGCGTCTGACTTTAGCTCAGGTCATGATCTCACGGTTTGTGGGTTTGAGCCCCACATCGGGCTCTGTGCTGACAGCTCAGGGCCTGGAGCCTATTTCAGATTCTGTGTCTCCCCCTCTCTCTGCCCTTCCCCTGCTCACACTGTCTCTCTCTCTCAGAAATAAAACATTTTAAAAAATTAAAAAAAAAAAAAAGAATTACTAGGAATTTAAACCACAAGTGAACAAATCTGGTGGGGACTTTAACCCTGGATTCAGTTTATCTTTTATTGAATATGTTATGGGTCAACAAGAATTCTTTGATGAAGAAAGTTAAAAATGAAATAAGGACAAATAAAATTTGGGGCATAGGCCCGATGGAGACAGTCTGTAGTGAGACTCCTTAGGAGAACATACTACGAAAATACCAATCCACATGCACACTGTTGTGGCCCCACAGCTGAGCGGCGCCACCTGCAGCGAAAAGGCATCTGCCCTCCCACGCACCCTCCACAGAGGTGTCATGCAGGCGGTTAAGAAAAAGAACTATAAGCCTGGAGAGACGTAAAAATATACAAGCAATCATTTAAATCTCTAAGAATTTAACATTTTTCTAATTCTAATGATATTCCAAGATGAAGACTAGTTGTGTGCCAGTGTTCTTGGCAAAGTCTGGAAAATTCTAAATGTGAATTAATTCAATACCCTGCAACACACATACACAAGCACGCACACACCCCATGAACATATGTGGACACACACATCTCGTGCACACACGTGGACACTCATGCACACCTTGTGCACATATGTACACACAGGTACACATGCCCCAGGCACACATAGACACACACACCCCGTGCACACACATGGACACGCGCACACACACCCCAGGCACATACCTGGATATACGCACATGCACCCCGGGCACACACCTGGATACACGCACACACACATCCTGGGCACACACGTAGACACACAGGATCGCTGTGGACTGGATGCAGGTGTGGTACCTGTTTTGTCGGTGAGCAGGTACACCAGGCGCCCCAGCTCCTCTGGGATGGTGCTGGTCCGCACAACTGTGCCGGGGATGCTCTCGTCCTTCATGATCATCCACCCGTACGCAGCTTTGCCCATGTCCAAGTTCACGCGCAGACTGCCAAACAAAACCCAGCAGAGCTGTCAGTGAGGGCCAAAGCCATGCAACACTTTCACTTGTGTTTTCCAGAGATTTATTACCTTTAACCTTATGTGAACTAAGTAGGTAATGGTGGATTTCAGAATTTAAAATAAATGAATTTGCTGACACTTAAGCCAACAAATCTCTTTACGCCCCATAACATGTTTGTGGGTGATGGCCAAATGGGCTCCTGATCCTCGTTCTCCAGATGAGAGTGGGGAATCAGATGTCTGAGAAGGTGGGTGGCTGGCTGTATGCACCCCTGCATACACACAAAGGAGGGATGGCTGTATGCATCCCTGCGCACACCCAAATGAGAAGGTGATGGCTGTACATACCCCCATACACCCACAAAGGAGATGGCTGTACACACCCCTGTGTACAAGGAAAGGAGAGGGCGGTGGCTGTACGCACCCCCCGCACACCCGCAGAGGACAGGGTGGTGGCTGTACGCACCCCTCGCACACCGAGAAAGGAGAGGGCGGTGGCTGTACACACCCCTCGCACACCCGCAGAGGACAGGGCGGTGGCTGTACGCACCCCTCGCACACCCAGAAAGGAGAGGGCGGTGGCTGTACACACTCCATGTACACCCAGGAAGGAGAGATCTGTGTTTATGGAAATCAGGCAGCGCCTCACTGGGAGCAGATATTGGAAGTGCACCCTCGTCTTCACCTGCTCGTCTCACAAGAGCACACAGGAGGCTTCCGCTGGTGATGACTGCCAGGCTGGACTCGCCCTGGGGACAGTGCTCGGCCCCTCGCAAGGCCAGGCTTCCGCACCGGGGCTGGGACCTGAGGCTCAGGACAGTGTCAGAGGCAGTTAACAGGGTCAGTGGCAAGAGGGAGGGTCCAAGTAGCCAGGGTGCAGAGCCAGGGTTCCACACTCAGAGCCACGGAGGCCCCGACTAGGCCTAGGCAGGGCCTGAATTACACTTACAAATGGCGCCTCTCTGACCCGAGCTGCACTCATCCACCTGCCGGGTGAACTGAAGCACCCACTCTGCTTGTACTTTTGTGCAGGATAGTTCTGGCTTCGCTGGGCTCTCATTAATAACTAGGCTTAAGATCATCCTGACAGGCTGCAAAGTGCAGAGCAAAGTCTGTGCCTCATGGAATTCTGTCAAGAAAACTGCAGACATGATGTGCCTGCGCCATGAGATGAAGCTGCTGATCCCCAACCATTCTGGCCAAAACGGCCACTCCTGTGGCTCCACTACTAACAAAAGCACACCTGGAAAACAACGTGGAGGAGTCACATCAGTGAAGACAGTCTGTAGGGAAGTTAAAGAAAATTTAAATAATCATAATGAGCTATTTGTCCATAAAGCTCACATCTTAAAACTGCTAAGACCTCTAACTGTCAGAAAGAAAAGTTCTAATTGACAAGTACAAAGACCTTTGAAGCCCAGCCTCACTACCTCTTGGCGGCTTACAATCCCGGGAAAGCAGTGAGACCTGCCGGTGAGAGAGGACAGACACCCGGGACGGCCCGGGTGGGGGGATGGGCAGAGCAGGGCAGCCTCGCGGCCTCACGGGCGGCCTCCTGTTAGAATCGGGGGCGCAGACACCACTCTCTCCGTGGGGCCGTGGTGAGGTGCCCAGAGCGGCGGGGGAAAAGGGGCTACAGAAGCATGGGTGAGGGTCCCACTGCCTGGAAGGGCTGAGGGTCTTGGGGGCTGGAAGAGAGACACGTGGCATCTTGTGTGGACTCGGCTGTGAGCCCGGTGCCGGCGACCGGGCAGGCCCTCTAAAGCAGGGTGGTCAAGTGAGAGGCTCAGCGGGCCAGCGAGCGGGCAGGGGCAGGCAGAGGCGGAGGCGGGGGGCCGGCCCACGGTGGCCAGGGTGTGGGGGGCGCAGGGCGCGGTATCGCTCCTGGAGAAGTCTGGCACGGCGGGCTCGGCAGGCCCAGAGGCCAACACGGTGCGGGAACGTGACCTTCTTCTTTGTGTACTGGGGTCAAATTATTTTGGAAAACGTCAGCCCACCTCAACTACCAGGAGGCAAATGGGTACTTTCCCAGAATTCACAGCATGCTGCTGGGCTTGGGGCTGCGGGGCACCTTCTGGGTTCTTCCCCGATGTTCTCTTGACCTGACGAGCAGCTAGTTTAACAAAACAAGCGCGGTCGTCACCGAGCTGTAAGAGTCTTACTTCCTGAGACAGTGTGACGCACTGGCGGGAGAGGAGCGCCTGGCCCGGCCGGGCGCCAGGGCTCGGAGCCGGCCCCACTGGGAAGCACGGCGCTCCTTCCGGACCACAGCACCCCACAGGCCTCCCCTCCTGCTACACAAACGTCTGAGGAGGAAAGGTGAGGCATACTGTCCCAAAACACGCGATGCGACTCGATGCCCTTCGGGCCCCACGCTGCCTGGCGCATCTCGGCGGCCACGTGTTACCAGGAAACCGCGGTGTCCTCGCCACCAGGTGAGCCGGGCCCTGGGCTCCTCGGGGGACAAATCCACCTGGACGGCTCATGCGCACGCCTGCCTGACTGGGGCTTAGTCTTAGATCTTAATCTGAGCAAAAGAAAAATCATTTTAACGAGAGGTTCTCCTGTAGAAAGTTACCTAAAGGAAACGGCACAGGTGCGCTTCCTTTAGGGGACATCCTTCACCTTGCGACACCTTCACACTCTGGGACACACGGAGGGCGGCTGACCTCACCCGACACCGCACAGGGTGACGGTGCCGCCCGGGGGCTGTCAGGACCCGGCCTCATTCCAGGCTTCAGACGACTGTACTCTGTCGCCTAGCGAGCGTCTGACCTTTTCACAAACGCCTTTAAGTGAGGATATGCGCCACGCGCCGCCCTCCTCCCGTGCCCGACGGCACAGAGCAAATCTACGGTTTCTCCGTGGGGAGCACCCGTGTGTCCACGTGAGCGAGCGTGGGGCCAGAGCTGCCCAGCGACCTGGCTGCTCTTTCACTCCCTGCATGTCAGGGACCAGCCCCCGCCCCACCCTCCGCCCAGGCTCGCCTACAGCTGCTTCCTGCGCTCCGTCCGGAAAACGCATGCCTGACTGAACTTCACAGTTTAATGTTAGGTGTGACTTGTACTCCTTTTTAATTTCCAAAGTTACCAGTCCCAGCATCTCGGACAAACCACAAACTTGAGTTTTCCGAGCCTCGGTATTAGTACCTGTAAAATGCCATGTGTGTGCAAGGCCACGGTGGAAACTGCACTGACGCCTAAGGCGGTGGCTGAGCTCCATCACTGGGGCAGACGATCGCCGGTCTGAACAGCCGGACAAGGTGTGACAGAAACGACAGGCCCTGAGCTAAGACGGAGCAGACGGGGTGTGCAGCACGGCCCCGCCCCAGCAGGGAGGCAGGACGTAGGCTCGCAGGGCACGGACAGAACCGGGGGCGGAGCGCAGGTGGGCATCCACGCGGCCCGCACCTGCGGCCGCATGCACAAGGACAAAGAACACAAGATCCGGAAACGCGTGAAAGTAGTTTAAACTGGTATCAGCAAAATTCTAAATCGCACTGAGTTCCTGAGCTGGTGTGGGAAGACTGGTGATTTGTAATAACATAGCGTTTTAGGAAAAATAAATGGGAGCGTCAGAGTTCCCCAGAGAAACTGAAGCGAAGAAAGCCTGGAGCCCCGAAGCGGGGGAGAAGCCGTGCACAGGGCAGCGGGCGGCGGGCCAGGGCCCAGGGCTCCGTGGGGGCATGGAGAACACAGGACTGCTGCGAGCCACACTTGGGGACACGGGGGCAAACTCACAGGAGGGCCTTGCGGGACAGTCACCTTCTCGCCTTCCATTCAGAGTGACGTCAGCCCATCTCCTCAGCATCCACAAGGGTCAAAGACTAGTCACAGGATCAGACACTGGGGTGAAGGGCAACAAGGCAATTCAGGCCTTCCCCACGTTCAGAATGGTTTTGGCTTTTACTGGGGAGCCACGTGAAATAGTGCCCGTGCTATACAGCAGCTAGAGCTCAGGGCTGTGTGTGTGTGTGTATGTGTGTGTGTGTGCATGTGCGTGCGCGCGTGCGCCTGCAGAAGTCATCCTGTACCGCAACAGTATAAATACATTTGTGCAGGGGTGAGGCCAGATCTTTTGTGTCAACATGTCAAACGGATAAACATTCCTGTTAAAGGACTGACACTTCCTTTGGTTCCTAAATAAATAAAAGTAGTAATTATATGCAATTTGATGCACCTTAAAATAAAACATCTCCAACAGTCAGCACGGCCAAGGTAGCCAAGACCAAGCGCCCAGAGCAGCAGCATCAACAAGGAAGCCAGGCGAAAGGGGCCGATGAATCGGTGGAGGGCTCAAGGCTGGAAAAGCTCAGCTCAGCTCTCTACCCAAAGGGGACAGTAACCACGGCAAAGCCAGGACAGAGGAGAGGCGGCCGCGTGCGCGGCGGAGACCAAGTCTGCAGCACAAGGGACCCGCCCCGGCCCCCGAGGACAGGCAGGGACCGGGCCTTAGGGACCGGCGCTACAGACGAGCCGAGCCGTGGCGGGTTCGGGGGAGGTGCTCCCCAGAACTGGTTGAAATAAAGTGGCTGCTTTCTCCTTGTGTAACTAAGCGAGCAGAACACGAGCCTGAGGCCTTGAACACCATCTGCGCAACCCGGTGAGGAGGACGTGGCAGAGAACGACACTCACCCAGAAGAAAGCGGAGGCAAGACGTGAGGGGCAGAGTCCCAGGGGCGGCGCCTCTCGTTCGAGCCTCACCCAACGAACCCGGCCAGTCTTCCCTGGAGCCGTTTGACGCATTAGCCAAATCTCCCTTTAACTTCTACTTAATTTAAAAACTGCATCCACTGATGTTTCGTGAAGAAGTGACATAATTAAAAGGCAAATGAGAAGGGCGCTCGGGTGGCTCAGTCAGTTAAGTGAACGACTTGATTTTGGCTCAGGCCATGATCTCGTAGTTGGTGAGCTCGCCCCGCATCGGACTCCACACGGACAGTGCAGACCCTGCTTGGGATTCATTCATTCATTCATTCATTCATTCATTCATTCATTCATTCTCTCTCCCCCCTCCCACTCATGCTCTCTCTCTCTCTCAAAATAAATAAATAACTTATGACAATTTTTTTGAAATGAGATAAACCTATCGGCAGGTATAAAGAGCTACCTGCTGTGATGCTAAAAGCCACCACAAACTGACACAGGACAAGAGCCAGAGGGACAAAGATGAAGACAGAACTCATGCTGAGGCTCCACTAGATTAAATACAACTTAATCCCCTGAGGAAACAGATGAGAAAGGGCGGAGGGGTTAGGAAACCCCCGGAGGCCATGGCAGTGGGGGCCTCAGGGCACGAATGCCAGCTCACTGACCCCACCCCACAGCCCGAGACCTCCACCTCCCAGAATACACTCTCAGGGACCAAAGTGGGTGACAGCGTTTTCCTTAGTTATAGCTACTCACTTTGAAGTCGTTTGTAAGACTCACGAGCAGCAGCAACGCCAGGAGGGTGGGCGGGTGCTTCCCCAGGGTGCCGGGACCCGCTGCCAGCCAGCGCGCACCTCCAGGCAGAGCTGTGGTTACCTTACGAGTAAGTCAGATGCAGACATCACTTGGGCTTTGTCAGTTTCTAAACACGCTCTCTGCTCTGTCCCAAGGACATCGGGGCAAACGGTCCCATGCAGCTTGCAGGCTCCTCGGGTAAACCCCCAACAGTCCCACCTGCCCCGACCTGTCCCCTGGCAACCACTGAATTGTCCATCATAATGTTATAACTTCAAGAATGTCCTATAAATGCCAAAGTGGCTGTATGTATCAATACTTTATTCCTTTTTATTGATGGAGAGTCTTCGTTGAATGGACATACCACTGTTTATCCAGGTGACACTATCTTAACAGTTTGCACCTTCCACGTTTGCTATGATATAGCTGTGCTTTGTGGTTAAAAGAAAGTTTGCTACATTCTCAAGAATAAAGTTGATCACATTTGTGACATGAAGGTTCTACCCTTGGAAAGTACTGCCATGGAAGTTAATCAGAAATTTTCAAATCTGTCTCTTTTTTTATGTTTATTTTTTATTTTTTTTGAGAGAGAGAGACAGAGAGAGACAGAGACAGAAACAGAGTGCTAGCAGGGGAGGGGCAGAAAGAGAAAGAGACACAGAATCCGAAGCAGCTCCAGTCTCTGAGCTGTCAGCACTGAGCCTGATGTGGGGCTTAAACCCACGAACTGTGCAAGTCATGACTTGAGCCAAAGTCCGATGCTCAACCGACTGAACCACCCAGGCGTCCCTAACTTTCTTTACATAAAAACTGCAAGAAAGTTCTATGATCTTGGGTAATGGCCAGCTATCCTATTTGAACCAATCTTCCCACTGAAACAGTAAGAAATACTGTATGCAATATATTTTTAAATCTCTGAAAAGAAATAGAAAGAGCAGACTAGACAGTGAGGGGTTTCAGGGCTGGGCTCTGACCAGGTGCCACACAGGTGATGTGACCGCAGGAGCCCCCTGCCCCCGAGGCTGAGCTTTCTGGCCAGCAGCCTTCCCGTGTGAGCAGAACAAGGCCAGGACTGAGACAGGCAGAGGTCCCACAGGAGGCCCCTCTTCCCGGGACGAGAGGCCGTGAGGGGCTGCGGCCACACTAAGCGGAGACGGGAGAGCTACGCGCCCGCACACGGGGGAGCCAGGCTCACACAACTCGGACCGCCAATCGCATCCGCAGGAAGATGCTCCGAGACCGGCGGCGTCTCCAAGTACCAGCAGAGGCAAGTGTATGTGCCTCAGGACGACGACCCCACTCCCTCTTCTGATCTCAAATGACTCCTATAACTAGCTTTTTAAATATAATTACCAACTCCCCCAAAACCCCACAAATTAACCGAAACCGAAGCACAACCACCACCAGAAGGAACAAATAAGAAGAAACGACTAACAGGAGCAGCAAGCAGCCTGTGAAACGACACAGAAGGAAAACCAGAAGGATTTTCCGCGTGGAGACACACAGGTGCAAAAATGAATGCATCCGCCTCCCCCCGCCCCCCCCTGCAAACAGCACCCCCCCTGCAAACAGCACCCCCCCTGCAAACAGCACCCCCCCTGCAAACAGCACCCCCCCTGCAAACAGCACCCCCGCCTCTGCAAACAGCACCCCCCTGCAAACAGCACCCCCTGCAAACAGCACCCCCTGCAAACAGCACCCCAGCACCCCCTGCAAACAGCACCCCCGCCTCTGCAAACAGCACCCCCCACCTCTGCGAACGCCCTCCGGCTCGCACGGTCTATTTTAATCAGTTTTACCCTCCAGGCGGGAACACCCCGACCAGGCCTTGGGGGCCCAGACGCTCACACGGCGGCCACGGCCGGTACAGGCCACGGCTCTCAACCCTCCTCGTGCTGCGGGTCTGGGGGCTGGTGGGGCCGTGGACCCCCTCTCGGAAGAGGGCTTTGTGGGGCGCCTGGGTGACTTAGTCGGTTAAGCGTCCGACTTTCCCTTAGGTCATGATCTCGCGGTTCGTGGGTTCGAGCCCCGCGTCGGGCTCTGTGTTGACTGCCAGCTCAGGGCCTGGAGCCTGTTTCAGTCTGTGACTCCCTCTCTCTCTGACCCTCCCCTGCTCACGCTGCCTCTCTCCTAGAAATAAAAAAAATAAAATAAAAATAAAAAAATTTTTTTAAAAATGAATACATCAGTGTAATAAAGACACCAAACAATTTTCAGAACCAAAAGGTTATCAATAACCGAAATTATGAACTCGATTGCTTTGACAGTGGACTAGCTGCAGCCAAGGCTGGTATCACGACCTGGAAGACAGGTCAGTGGGACGAGACAAAACAGAGAATGGAGAGAGGTGGAAACGAGGAGCCGACCAACGAGGAGCACGGTGTGGACATCTAACACACGTTCGCACCCTCAAAGGAGAGGACACAGTAGGATCAGCCCAGAGATTTCTGGGATAAAGGAAAGGGCCCATCCACACTTGAGAAACGCACTGAATCTAAGCATTCTACGAAAAGAAGCTTCCGTGTGGACACACAGTGGCTGAACGCGGAGCAGCAGGGAGCAGGTGTGAGAGTGGCCGCAGGCAGGGGGCACCCAGGAGCACAGGCCCTGGAGACCCCACTGGCCGCAGGAGGCGGCGGGAAACGCAGGTGAAACCGTTTCTCAGGAAGGAAAGCCAAACAGAAATCTAGAGGTTCCCGACAAAGCCATACTAAACCAAAGAATGAATTTTTGACACAAGGAAAATTGCTCTGCAAGGAAGGCCTGAGTGTAAGAAATGAAGAAGAAACACATGGACGCACACCAAGATATACGGGGAATGCACCAGACAACAGGGTCTCTGGGGCCTGAAAAAGACTCAACTAAAATGAATGACAAAAAGCACACAAAGTCAGTGGCTTAGGGGGGGCAGACACTGTGCTAAGGTGGCACATAAAGGAAGTAGCTACCTTTGGATTTTGACAGATTAAGAATAACGTTCTCTGTTTCGGGGGTAACAACCAGAAGAAGAAAATAGCTTAAATCTTCCAAACTAGTGGAGAAATGGAATTATAAAAATTATAAGGAAAATGGTAAACAAGGAGGAAAATCTACAATAGGTAAGGCATACTAAAAAACTAAGATTGGATGACATATTTAAATCAGAACTATAACAGAATTACAATAACTGTGTGGGTACTAAATAGTCAAAAACAAAAAAGGTAAAAATTAAGCCCAAGAGACACACACAGACAGAGAGGGGGAAGTGCACAATGGAGTCAGCCAAGCCTAGCACATTTCACCAGCAGGCACGGCGGTATTTGTAAGACAAAGTAGAATTTAACACAAGAAGCTTGAGCAGAGATCAAGAAAGTCACTTTCTTATATAATGAGAAAATGCTTTAATTCAGCAGAAATACATAACAATTTAAATTTGTATACATATGACACCAAAGCCACCAAGTATATAATGCCCACAACAGAATTCCAGGGAAAACAGATTCCCAAGACTAATGGAAAAGTACCGCACAACTCTTACCAAGTGTTACAGAAGGCAGAGAAAAGGCAGTGGGGGTGCGGAGAACCTGACAAACAACATGAACCATCTCAGCCTAACAGACGCACACACACACTGCGCCAGCAGTCCAGAATCCACGCTATTCACAAGGGCAGGCAGGTGCTCCCCGACATCAACGAGACACCTGGCCCTGCAACGGGACTCTGCAAATGCCATACATCTGAGAAAACAGAAGATACGACCTCTAACAACAACACAAACTAAATACAGACACAGACAATAATTAGAAAATTCAAACATGCTTGTAAATTAAGAAATGACTTTGTAATAATCATGGGTCAAAGAAGAAATCAGTAGAAATTAAAAAATATTTTGTACCTGACAATAACAAAAATACTACATATGAAAATTTATGGGGATCAGCCAAAGCTGTACTTCTGTGAAAATTTATAGCCTCAATTACGTATATTCAAAAAAAGAGGAAAAAAGCTGAAAACTAATAAATTGAGCATCTATCTCAAGAAGTAAGAATAATACAAATCACCAAAGGTAGAAGGAGAAAGAAGGCAACATTAATAAATTAGAGAAATACTAAACATCACAGAGAATCAAGCCTAGGGAAGGCTTGTCCAAAAGGCTCCTACTAAAGTTGATACACCCACTGAAAGACTGATAAAGAAAAACAGAAAAGAGAAACAAGTATCAGGAATGAAGAAGATCAATACCGCAGATCCTATCCATTTGAAATAACAGGAAAACGTTATGAACAAGCTTTTAGGAATAAATTTGAATCCAGGTGCAGGTAACACATTTCTTGAAAACCATAACCACAACACTGAAGAAGAAATTAAAATTTGAAATCAACTTTAACTATTTAAAGTTAACTACTTAAACTATAACTATTCAATAAATATATTTAAAACTGTTAAAGAAATCAATTCTGTCAAACATCTTTTTTGCGGTAAAAACTTCAGGCTTCCCTGATATGTAAATGTGCAAGGACTAAATAAGTATAATTTTAGAGAAAATATTCTAGAGACAAGAAGAGGAAAGAAAACCTGTCTGTGTATTTGGTGAGGCCGGCAAGGTCTGGACACTGACCACCAGAAGAATAATACGAGAAAGCCAGTAACCAGTGTCCCCACTCACGGGAACCAACACAAAAACTTCACAAAAACACAAGCAAGGGTAACACACAGAAGAATATTATTACACCATGATTATGATGCATCTTCTACCCAAAGGAAGTAAAGCAAAGTAGGTATCATATTGGAATGTCAACCAATATAATTTTTCATATCAAATTAAAGAAAAATTTAAACATAAAAAATCATCTCAATAGGTTTAGTTGCGGTATTATAAAAACTATACTCATAATCTCAT
The DNA here is from genome assembly GCA_017311185.1 of Proteles cristata cristata. NCBI lineage: Eukaryota > Metazoa > Chordata > Mammalia > Carnivora > Hyaenidae > Proteles > Proteles cristata. The sequence continues at coordinate 69,178 of JAESUZ010003987.1, forward strand.
TTTTAAAAAATTTTTAATGATTATTATTTTTGAGAGAGAGAGAGAGATACAGAGCACAAGCAGGGGAGGGGCAGAGACAGGGAGGGAGTCACAGAATCTGAAGCAGCTTCCAGGCTCTGAGCTGTCAGCGCAGAGCCCAACACGGGGCTCAAACTCACGAATTGTGAGATCATGACCTGAGCTGAAGTTGGATGCTTAACCGACTAAGCGACCCAGGCGCCCCTACATTCATAATTTTAAAACAATTTTGAGCAAAACAGGGATAGGAAACACTTTCTTAGTATAAAAAAGGGCTTCTAGAAAAACACAGCATACTTAATGATGAAACTTGAGCGTTTTGCCTTTCACACTGGAAACACACCATGTCCGTTAGCAGCACCCGTGTAATGAGATACCAGGAACAGGGTTCAGTGACAGGGAAGAGCAGCAGATGTGCAAAGGATCCAAAGAAACAAAGCCACCATTATTTACTGACAATACGCTTATCTACAGAAAAAAATCTGAAAGACTCCAGATTGATCATTACAATAAAGTTTTATCAGAATTGATGGGTTCAATCATTTTATAGAAATCAGTTTTATTTCCCCAAACTAGTAACAAATAGATAGGAAACAGTTCTTTCAAAAACCACAGTATTTACAACAGCATTCAAAAAATATCAAGTATCTAAGAACAGCTCTAACAAAAGTTATGCAAGATTTCTACGAGGAAATTTTTTAAACTTTGAGATATTGAAGGAGACTGAAAAAATAAAGAGATATGCCAGATTCATGGTTTGGAAGATTTAATATGAAATGCAAGCGGCCAACGAGGGCAAAAGCACTCTCACAGAACACGAGGAGGAAGAGCTGGTCTGTGAAATCTGGCTTACTACACGGGGGATGGACTGAGGCAGCTTATTAGGTGGTCAGAACAGACACGCCCACCAAGGGAACAGAACAGGGGACCCCAAAACCGGTCCGTGTCTGACAGAGGCGCCCTGGTCACTGGGGACGGCCTTCCCCACCAGGGGCACTGAGGACGGTGGTACGGGGAGCAATTCTATGTGGAAATGTTATCCGGCGATGCCAGAGGTCATGGCCGACCCACCACCTTTCAGAAGTGAAGACACGAGGACTTGTCCGGAAGCGCTTCCTAAGCAACATGCATGGGGTGATAACCACCAACAAAAAATACTTATCCATTTGACTGTGTAAAATTCACAGACTTTTCCCCCCATAATTTCGCTGCCAGGTAAGTAAAATTCAAGCTACAGATTGAAGATTATCAGCAAAACAGAACTGTCGAGACTGCCCAGAACAAACGCACGTCCACACGGGCTGACTCTGTCCCGTTCCAAGAACTGGGGATAACCTTCTGTGACTGGACGCCCTCGCCGCCGGGCCCGCGGTTCCAGGCCTCTCCACGGCCCAGGCCTGTGGCCTCAGTGACTCCCTTCTCCCTGAAGGGTGGCTCATGCTTGCCGTCGGGGAACTCCATCGGCCCATCTCCTGCCTACAGGATTTCGGGAGCCAAAAGGCTGCTCTCATTTCATCCTCTGTCCGTTCCTTCCAGTGCATGGCGTTTCTGCTGATACAAGATTCTCAAAGCCTCTGTGTGTGACGGGGACCACACCACTGGACACGAGGCCTCTGCGCAGACCTTTCCTGGCTCCCCCCCGTCCACTCCGGGCTCTTGCTGACACAGCTGCGTGGGCCCGAGAGTCACACACGTAACGTCTTCAGCAAAAAGCTGTCCAGCCACACCCTGGGCCTTCTTTCCTGGGCGTGCTTCCCAAACCCTGAATTTTCTCACATTCGCCTTTCGCAATCTGCACAGGCTACAAATTTCCCCAACCGTCAAGTGGTTTCCTAGGTCGGAAACACTCTTTTCCCCAAGCATTCCCCAAGCACGCTCAATGGAAAAGGAGGCCGTACTGAGATGTTAAGCAAGTTAATCTCTAAGTTCTGAAGCAAACTTTGTACCTGTGCCACCCACTTTCTGATACCGTGTTCTCACTCTGCGAAGCGACCAGGGGTCTGAGCAGAGCACTGGGTGCTGGCTCCCTTGGGCAGCCGCAGGTGGAACGGGAGTGGGGGGCACCCATGGGACCAGGGCAAGTGAGAGGACAAGCCTGCCTCCCAAGCCAGCCACACCCCAGTGAGCGCAGGACTTCGGACAGAAGGACAGAAGGTTCCCAAGTGTTCGCGGAAGAAGCGTGATCACTGTCGGGCGCCACTTCCCCTCTGGCGCCCACGTGTGCCTCCTGTGTCCCCACCCCAACAGCACAGTCTTCCGGGCCAGCAGCTAGAGGGGGATGCAGCGCTTCGAAGCTCGTGGACCGAAGAGGGCTGCACAGACCATCTCCGGCACGTGCCCGACGGGCCGCTGCACACACAGCAAAGGACTGACGGTTCGAGCGGCACAATCGGGGAACGTGTATCCATTTCAGTTCCAGGAGTTAAATCCTGCAACAGTTTCCTTGAAAGACTAAGTAAGATCTATCAGGTGACTCAAAAATATTTTGTTCTGTAAAGAAAAATTTCTACAAAACAACCTAACTTTGTGAAATTTGTACAGCATTTTAACGAAACAGAAACAGATCCATAATCACAGAGAACAAGGGCGGTGGCGGCAGGGAAGGGAGGCGGGGATGACGGGGATGAACAGGTACAGGCCTCCAGTCATAAAACAGACACCACGGGATGAACGGCACAGCACGGGAACGGAGCCGGCAACGCTGTAGTGACTTTGTACGGTGACAGCCTCTCACAGGGAGCATTCTGTAAGGGACAGACGTGGCCAGTCACTGCGTTGTGCACCTGAAACTAAGGTAACGTTGCGTGTCAGCTACACTTCCATTAAAAAAATGTGTTAGGTCGGGGCCCCTCGGTGGCTCAGCTGGTTAAGCGTCCAACTTTAGCTCAGGTCATGATCTGGTTTGAGAGGTAGAGCCCTGCCTCAGGCTCTGTGCTGACAACGTGGAGACTACTTGGGATTCTCTCTATTTCTCTCTCTCTCTCTCTCTTCCTCTCTCTCCCCTTGCCCCTCCTCCACATGCGTGTGCTCACACTCTCAGGAGAAAAAAAAAGCTTAAAAAAATATATTAGGTCAACACAGGAAAAAGCACTTTACTTTCCAAAAATGTGCACTTTTCAAAAAAAATATCCTTTATTAAACTGAAAAACATAATTAGTAAATACTAAAATATACTATTATTCCTATTTTATGGAAACTCTGCAAAAGGAAAATAAACTTGGTTGAATCAAATATAAACACAAATTCCCTAAATCAGTGTCCTGTACTTTTTACATGTTATGGCTTTCATCCCTTCTGCTAAATATGTATTAAATGCATTTTCAGACTGTAAAAAATGAGGAAAAGGATCATGTTGAAGAAGGCGTGACATATTCTGCAGCCACACAGAAGTCTGCAATTATAATTCCGTCTAGTAAGTCCTGACCAAACATGTTAAGTATAAAAATGGGGGGCGGGGGAGGGCGCCTGGGTGGCTCAGTGGGTTGAGCGTCTGACTTCGGCTCAGGTCATTATCTCACGGTTCGTGGGTTCGGGCCCCATGTCGGTCTCTGTGCTGACAGCTCAGAGCCTGCAGCTGCTTCGGATTCTGTGTCTCCCTCTCTCTCTGACCCTCCCCTGCTCATGCTGTGTGTGTGTCTCTCTCTCAGAAATAAATAAAAACATTAAAAACATTTTTTTTTAAAAAAATGGGGACTGAGACATCAGAGCAACACAGACAGAAAGCTTACTTCTTCCCCATTTTGTTAGCAAACTTTAAAAGGACCGTACAGGCTTTAAAAAAATGTGTGTAAATGCTAGTATATTGCTATATATGTAAACATGCAATCATATTTCTAAGTCTGTATGTACACATGTATCTGAAAAACTTTATAGTATTTATCGTTATTAAAATTATAGATGATACTTGTTTCCTTTTCTTATTATTAGGTATTACCTAATTTTTTACTATAAACATAAATACAACTGAAGTACAAAAATAAGCAATGAACATTAGTTTCAGTTTAAAAATGCTTAGGGGCACCTGGGTGGCTCAGTCAGTGGAGCATCCCACCAGCGTCTTGATTTTAGCTCAGGTTGGGATCTCGAGGTTCCTAGATTCAAGGCTGGTGTCAGGCTCCACACGGACAGTGCAGGGCCTGCTTGGCATTCTCTCCCTCTCTTGCTCTGTCCCTCCTCCACTCGCTTTCTCTCCCTCAATTTTTTTCTTAATGTTTATTTCTGAGAGAGAGAGACAGACAGAGTGTGAGCAGGGGAGGAGCAGAGAGAGAGGGAGACACAGAATTCAAGCAGGCCCCAGGCGCCGAGCTGTCAGCACAGAGCCTGACGCGGGGCTCGAACCCACCAACTGGGAGATCATGACCTGAGCCGAAGTCGGACGGTCAACGGACGGAGCCCCCCCGCTGCTCCTCTCTCTCAAAATAAATAAATACTTTAAAAATGCTCACAGTGTATTATGTCTCATGACTGTAATTCATTTTTCCTGTTACTTTGGTAAAAGTTAAAACGTCAAGTTTCCTTATAGTATAATTACACCAAAGAAAGAAAAAGACGGGGACACTTTGTTAAAGAATTATAAAAAACTGGGTCGCGTTGATTGGTTTGTACCAGTTCCGTAGAGAAGCGCCCTAGAACGCAGCGCAGCGCCCCCAGCAGGCCGTGCGCGGCGCGGCGCGACGGAAGCAACGCTGGAAAGCACGCGGCGCGAACACCTTAGAACCATGGAAGCAACAGAGAAACTATTAGTGAAAGAAAGAAACGCACAACACAAAACACGGGAATTCCTTAACGAAAAAAAAAGGCGTGTTTGCTCCGCGCAAATGGAGCACGAGACGGCCGCTGACGGCTGGAGGGGAAGCAGAGGCCCACGCGTGGGGCGCCGGCCCGAGGGGGCTCCCGCCGGGCAGCGGGGTCCATGCCGGGCAGCGGGGTTCACACCGGCCCGAGGGGCTCCCGCCGGCAGCGGGGTCCATGCCGGGCAGCGGTCCACGCCGCCCGAGGGGGCTCGCCGGGCAGCGGGTCACGCCGGCTCCGGAGAGCTCCGCCGGGCAGCGGTCCATGCCGGGCAGCGGGTTCACACCGCCCGAGGGGGCTCCCGCCGGGCAGCGGGGTCCACGCCGGCCCGAGGAGGGCTCCGCCGGGCAGCGGGGTCCATGCCGGGCAGCGGGGTTCACACCGGCCCGAGGAGGGCTCTGCCGGGCAGGGGTCCACGCCGCCCCGAGGGGGCCCGCGGTGCAGGCCACGCCGGGCAAAGCGGGGTCCACGCTGGCCCGAGGAGGGGCTCCGCCGGGCAGCGGGGTCTACGCCGGCCCGAGGGCTCCGCGGGCAGCGGGGTCCACGCCGGGCAGCGGGGTCCACGCCGGCCCGAGGAGGGGCTTCTGCCGGGCAGCGGGTCCACGCCGGGCAGCGGGGTCCACGCCGAGGGGGTCCGGGCAGCGGGGTCCACGCCGGCCCGAGGCTCCGGCGCAGCGGGGTCCACGCCCGCCCGAGGGGCTCTGCCGGGCAGCGGGGTCCACGCCGGGCAGCGGGGTCCACGCCGGCCCGAGGGGGCCCGGCGGGCAGCGGGGTCCACGCCGGCCCGAGGGGGGACTCCGCCGGGCAGCGGGGTCCACGCCGGGCGGCGGCCCCGAGCTCCCCCCGCCCCCAGCACCAAGCGCAGCGGGAGCCCCGTGGCCGTCTCCCCCACAGGAGGGGCGCGCACAGGCCGCGGAGCCGAGGCTGATTCGAAGCGGGGTCGGCATCGCGGCCCCGACCTCGGGGGCCACACGGGCTAGCGGCAGCGGCAGGTAAGACCCACAGAGGCGGGAGGCGGGTGGCGGGCCGGGGAGGGCCCCGCGCGGCGCGCTTCAGGTGCCCGCGGAGGAGAAGGCCCCGGGGCCCGGCGCCTGGAGCCGCAACGCCAGCGGCCGAGGCTCGCCGCGTCCGCAGAGCCCCGCTCCTTCCAGGCCATTCTCTGCGCGCTGCGGGCGGAGCGGCGCGCCCCCTGCCGGTGCCCCGACCGCCCCGCGCTGACCCTGGGCGACGCGCAGCGCGCGGCTCCGGGCCGGGGGACGACCCGGGTCGCTGACCCCCACGAGCCGGTCAGGGGGCCGCTCACCCGGCGAGTGTCTGGGACGGACGTGGCCTTGTCCCCAGAGCCGCCACGGGCACGCGGCACGCGTCTACGCGGTACGGACGAGGCCGCGGGACACGCCCGCCGCTCGCAAGCGCAAAGGGCTCGGGCGGCCGCGCTGCGTCCCAGGCCCGCGGGGCACACGCAGCCCCGGGAGCCGGAGAGCAGGCCGCACGGGTGTCGGTGCCCGGCGGAGCCGGGCGGAAGTGGCGGGCGCAGTCCCGGGCGCAGCGGCGCTGCGTGCAGCGGCCCAGAGGGGCCCGGCCCGGCCCGCACCGCGCCCACACCGCACGGCCGAGGAGGGCCGCGCCCGGCGCGTGTTGGAGGCGCGTGTTGGGGGCGCGTGCGGGCCCGGCCGGCTGCTCGCGGCAGCGGTTCCGGCAGCAGCCGAGCGCGCGGCCGCCCGTCCCGGGGCCTCACTCCGGACACGCGGGGCGGGGGTGGGGTGGTGTCCGTAAAGACGCGTGCCTTTGTCTCCAAAGCGCTTGCTCCAGCGCCCTCCGCACCGTTTCCCTGTTCTGTTCCAGAAAGTGGTTATTCTAGCTTCCTGCTTTATGTGTGATTTATCAGGTTTTAACTGCTGACTCATGTAAAAATGTTCGTTCATATATATTATTTATTTTCAAAATAAACTTTGTGGAAATACCTTAGAGCAGCCTTAGACACATTTATACCGTAAATACTAGTCTTTAAAAGGACACCTGGTAACTACTTATATCCCAAGCTGAGTTACATGGTTATCATTTTGAAACACTTCACACGGAAAGACTGTCTTCCTGGATATTTGGTCTAAGCTGACAGCGACACCAGGCGGTTCCTGCAGCGCGAGGTCAGCGAGGCGCACAGACCGAGGCCCCTGGAGGGAAGTCTACTGGCAGGAAACGAAACTCTTCCGAGAAATACCCCCCGATTCTTGAGTATTCTGTTATCAACACATTCATAGATGAGAAAGGTTCAGATTTCTAACTAGTCTAAGAAAGGCGACTCTGCCCCCCACGCTCCCAGGGGCGCTCTCCTCAGGGGCCGTCGGGGGGGGCTCGGCCACCCACTTCGGCTTCATGTGGGTGACTTCTTCACACTGAGACACATTTCAATACAATCACAGTCAGAGAAACTCGTTTTACCGTCACTGCCGAGCCCACCTTATGGGAATGATGTAGGAGAAGAGCAAGAGGAACCGGAACAGGTTGCGGCACCAGGAGCCCACAAACCCTTGCAGGGTCACCATGACAACCGACAGGGCAACTAAGGCCACAAACAGTGCTTTGGTCAGATGGTTGAGTTCAAGGTCCAACAAACCAACCTGAAAGACAAACATAAAATGAAGACATGACCATGAAGTCCCCGTACATAACAGTGATGACAGACATCCTAAATTTCCTCTTGTACTGACCTTAACCATAACCAAATACAAAAAGGCATTAACTTTACTTTCCTCGTGAAAAGCCTTGTAAAAGTTTTAAGCAAAATTTCTGAAAAGGAGCCATGATCGCAGAGTGTTGCCAGAAAGGGCCCGCTGAGAAAGCGGGAGTCCAGAGCAGCCAACATAGAATTCAGACCCTTCCCCAGGTGGGGGGCTCTGACAGCCGGCCGTGGCGAGCGGGCGGGCGCGAAGGGTGCGGGGGCGTGTCCCCCAGCCCGGGCTGGGACAGCAGCCGCGTGAGCCAGATGCAGGACCTGGTTCCGATGGAGGCCCCAGGAAAGCACAGCCTGCCTGCCGCCCCTCTGCCAGGCGCTTCTCTGAAAGGACTTCTCTTAATTAAGCAGAAAAGCAACAGACAGGGCAGTTAGCTTGAATGGATTCCTTTTTTAATTTACACAAATCCTACACTTTTCGTTCTCCCAATAAGGCACACACACCCCAAATTCATTCTGTGGACTGTGGACTTGCTGAGCAAAACGTGAGGGGAAGTCATGTCCGTGGGAATGAGCTCTTTTCTGGGTGCATTCTGGGTGGGATCCTGGAAACGTTAATAAGTAGCGTTCATGCCTCAAGTCACACACATGCAACTTGGATCGTGAGCTCCGGCGGTCTGCACGAAGCCCTCTCCTGCTAAGTCACCCGGCTGAAGGACCGCAGCGCAGTACGGCGTGCGGGTGGACACAGGCGTGGGGTCTCGGGCTTTGCAAAAAAGGCTTCAGAACTACAGGGGGAGAAGGGGGTGCACAGCGATTACATTTCCTCAGGAGCTGAAAGGTAGGCGAGTTTGAACACTGGCGGTATAACCTTGGGAGAACCGAGTGCCTGTTTTCTTATCTGAAAAATGGGTTAGAAAAGTGCGCTCGTCACGAGACTCGGGGGTAAATGAGATGCACCACAGCTCCTGGTCCAGAGCGAGCCCATACGCGCATTCTTCTGTCCCTGTCCCTGGCATGAGGCCACACTTAGACACGATCCGTGCTTCCTAACTGTGGGGCCGTCGCCTTGCGCTCGGTGAGCCTCACTTTCCTCATCTCTCCGCTGGCGCCCCCCACCTGCTAACCAGACGAGGCGGGCTCCCTGCGGCCCGGACACTGCCTGCCCGGCGCCCAGGGCGCTGACGGCACACAGGGTCTCCATCAGCACAGTGTCCCCTGAATCTGTGCAAGTTTTGAAAGAGGGTAATTTAAACAAAAAGAAAGTGACTGCCATAACTTTGATAAAATATAAGGGATACTGTAATTCGCAAACTAAAAAGTTTGTAGTTTGAGCTAATTAGTAACTTAGTTTATTTTTGAAAATCCCTAACTTCAGCCAATAAAAAGGTACTTTCCCCACGTCTCATGAATTTGGTTCACATCTAGTTTTGATTACCATTTGCCACAAACTTCCGTGAGAACATTAGAACATGTAGTTAGGAAGAAAACACAAAGCTCTGTCAGGAAATCTAGTTAAGCGTAGCTACAAAAAAATTCACTCATTGAATAAATACATGTAAACGTCCCCTACATTTCCTCCTCCCTACAGAGTTATGACAGGTTATGAAAAATGGGCCAACAGTGAGACTTAAACTGCATAAAACAGCCAGGCTGGTAGGAAATCTAAGACGAACACCAGCAATACATAATGAAATTAGGAGTTTCCTTCCCCAACCCGGTGTAATACAGACACTCCGTCAACACTGCTGCGAGTGACCACCTCACCGCCCCCGGGAACAGCCCATATATAAACACGGGAACGACACGGACGCAGAAGTAACAACTGACGTTGGTCTAGAGTTGTGTTCTAGCTGCACAGCCACCAAGACACCGCAGGGTCTGTCCCTGGGCAGCCCGTGACAGGCACCTGCTCCCCAGACCCCGCCCCCCCCGACACCTGTGCTCCCATCCCTGGGAAGAAAGCCCGAGACTTGCTGGAAGGTGGTCTGGTCTGTCCAGGCAGGGGCAGGGACGGCCTCTTAACCTGGGAGCGAGGAGTGCCGGGCCCTCCGCACTCGCTCCAGTGTCCTGCGGCTGCAGCCGGCCCTCCAGCCTTCGGGCCAAGGGGCCTCGCGGGGCACGATGTCCACACTCGGCCTTCGCCTGCAGCCCTGCAGCAGAGCCTCCCCCAACCCAGGCGGGCTGCAGAGGAGCCCTGACCAGGTTCTGGAAACTTCGGGTAGGGCTGCCCTGCCAGGGCTGGGCTTCCCCTGAGGGGCAGGCAGCTGAAGACCACGGCGCCTGATTTATCAACTGCATTTAAAAAGCAGCATGACGTGGACAAATATCGTGCCATTTCCCGCTGCTCCAACCACTCCGTGGTTTATGCTTGAATTATGGAGAAAAATAGGTTTTTGGATTAAAATGAAGAAAAATTAAGCCGAGGAAGTAGAGCATGTTTCAAAGCCCAGATCCTTCTGCTGTGACAAAGGGGGCCTAAGTGTCAGGCCTCGCTGAGGGTCATTACTCATTCAGTCAGGGAAAGAAGACTCAATTACCTCAGCCTAAAGATGCTATCAATGAATGCAAAGTGCACATTTTACTCTGTTCATCCAAATCCCATTAAAAAGTGAAAGGGATGATTTAATCGGGCCTTCCAGAGTTGGTCTTTTTTTTGTAATAAAATAAAGAATGACTGTCTCGCAAAATGCATGACCGCCGCCTCCACTTTTCCTGCGTCTCAGTGGTGAAAGGCTGGAAAAGCCGGGCGGAAACAGCCAGAAGCGAACACAAAGTTTCCTCTGAGAAAGGCCACACGTAGGATGGGAACGAACGCAGCGCGGCACGCCGACGCGGCACGCAGACACTCCGCGGGCACCAGCAGGCTTGGCCGGCTCCCCTGGCCAGCGCCCAGCCCCTCCCGCACTTTCCAGCACCTTCCAGCAGAAAGGCCAGCTTTGCTGCCTCCAGCTTCCCTCGTGTGCGGAGGCAGCCACAACTGTTCCCTAACCGGCTGTTCCCTGCATTCTGGCAGGAAGCCCTCAACTCTCTTCTTCCTGGAAAATCACTGTGACCAAGCTCTAGCGTTCCATGCGCTCTGCATTTTCATGTCAATTCTAACTAAACACAGTGAGAAAAAATTTCAACAAGTAGCTTTTTAAAAGTCCACTCTGAGCTAATAGTTAATATTTTTATACTCATTTCTCAGTTAAAAGTTTCTTCAACTCACCTAAAACGCAATCTGGACTCTTAACTCTTCAGTATAAAAACTAGTTAACTTGTAAGCATACAGCTTCTACAAAGAAGACGGTAGCTTCAGTTTTGACGTGAATCTCTTCCTTCTTTAAAAAGTTTCTGGAAACACCTGAACCAAATACCTTTTGCTCTAACTGCAAAACCAAATATATTATTAATCACTCTACATAATCTTGACTGTAGAAGAAAAGGTAAATTAAGTACACTAGCAAGCAATTTTCAACATTTATTGTAATTTCCTATATTAGTAAAGCAAATTTTCTTCTACTTGTCATAATATTTGTTTCATTTGAAACAACTGTGATAACAAAATTAAATACGCTACTGGAAATTTTAATCTCCAAGGGAAAATTTGTGCATAATGTCTAAGACACCACAATGGTTCTGCAAAGGGGCTGTTCTCGGATAATGAACACAATAATTGCCTGTATAATCTAAAATGCTACTAATGGCAACAATCACAAATCCATTTAGCTTCTCTTTAATTTATGTACCAAGTTTTAAATAGCTAATGGTTCTCAGTAAAATAATGGTTTATACCAACAATAAAGGGTAAATACGGTATTCTTCTGCTTAATCAAGAAAAGATCAGTAAGGTTTTCTTAAATGGGTGCATAGACGGATGAGAACCCCGTTATCTCTGGGATACGGCGCCATCCCATCCAACTCAAAGTCAGCCCCTGGCGTGCCACCACGTCCCTAAGAAATCAGTGCACACCCCAAACTGGAACAAAGATCTCGTGTTCTAAAAACTTAGTTAAGAGAGAAGACAAAGGGCATCATTGCCACAGTGTGGACAACATGGTATCGCCCCTAGATCAGCATTATGTGAGCAGGAAAATACTTTTACCATTCTCCTAAAGCTCACATTTAACTGGTCAGAGTTAGTATTTTAGACTAGCAACATAATAGAATGTGAAATATCAAAAAACAAATTTAAACTCTTGCAAAAGGCTGAATATTATATTAATTGTCCTATGTTATTGCTGCACATCTATCACATTTTAAAAGCAGAGAAGCCTCCAGTCTAATGGTTAATTTACTCAAGATGACTCTGCACAGGCAGAGTATGGCTTTGCACACGAAAGGTTACCTACAGGGAAACATAATGCTGTTAGCACCGTTCATCGTTTAACAGCTGAATCACTCCTGGATCAGCCCCACAAGGTCCTCATCGATCAGGGTTTGGAGTCTGACTACACAACTGACGGAGGGCTCCACCACAACCCACCTGAAATCCCTGTAAAAAACACATTTCTTTCAAATATCTTGGAAGCAAATCAGCCCTATATTTTCCACTTTTAGGAGAATCTTAAGAAATAAGAAAAAAATGAGTAACTTTCAGCTCTTCATTTGTACCTATGTATTAAAAATAATTTTTTAAATGTATTTATTTTGAGAAACAGAGACAGAGAGTGAAGGGGGAAGGGACAGAGAGACAGGAAGACACAGAATACAAAGCAGGCTCCAGGCTCTGAGCTGTCAGCACAGAGCCCGACGCGGGGCTCGAACCCACTGACTGTGAGATCATGACCTTAACCGACTGAGCCCCCCAGGCGCCCCTGCACCTATGTATTTTAAGTAACTGAAACTCATATACTAAATCTAACTCCTAAATCTTACAGCAGTAACTCCATTATGGAGTTTAAATTAGAAGCATTAGTTTTTAAAAAGTGATGCCATCTATCTAGCCTTCTGTTCTTTTTCTCCAGTCTATTTATTTACTCATCTTCGGACATGAACTACCGAGTGGGACGTGTCTGTCACACTCCACAGTCGTGTCTGAGCCCTCACCGCTCATCGCCCCAGCGATCTGCGGAACAGGCCACGTTTCCCCAGCCACTGTAGTTTACTGGCTCAATAACCTGTGCTTTAGAAGCGCCCTAAATACGTATCAGTACAGCAATTCTTAACTCTACAATAGATCACCTGAATTTTTAAAAATCAAAATGTATATTCACATTTTAAAGCCTACCATGTAAGAGCATTTCATATCCTACATTGTTACCTACCGATAAATTCTGCCTGACTTTTCTATACTCAGCAATTAAGGTTGTTATCCTTGCTTACTGCACAGTTATTACATGAAATGTTTTCCTTGAATGTTTAACATTTAAAAAGAAAAGGCGGGGGGGGGGGCGCCTGGGTGGCTCTGTCGGTTAAGCATCCGACTTCAGCTCAGATCATGATCTCACAGTTTTTGAGTTCAAGCTCTGTGTCAGGCTGGAGCCTGTTTTGGATTCTGTCTCTCTCTCTCTCTCTCTCTCTCTCTCTCTGCTCCTCCCCCACTTGTACTCTGTCTCTCTCTCTCCCAAAAATAAATAAAAATGTTTATAAAAATTCTTAAAGAAAAAGAAAAAGAAAATAGGATTGTTATATTTTTCACATAAACAAAAAACAGCACTGGTGTGAAGACCAGCTACTCAGTAAGCAGTGAAACAACTGTCCGTACCGACATGAGAAATGCAGAGAGGAGACAGGGATTCGAGGTCCAACCTAGGCCTGGCGTAGACTTGGGACCCATCACGCAGAGTGTCAGACCACCTGTCGGCTGGCCTACAGTAAGCACACCATTCAAGCTGAAATTATTCCTAAAATCCTCGCAGATCGTTTGAGAAATACTGGCTGTAGCATTTTCTCTAGGACACATATCCACTCAACAGGATACTTCTGATAACTGACAAAAATGCCAGAATGCGGCACTACGAACAGGTGTAAGCACGCACGCACGCGCGCACCTCACATCTGTCTCTGCAAAACGCGGGCTCACGTGTGCTCACGCAGGACGGTCTGGTCAGGCCCGTTCCTGTGCACTTCTCTGTCAAGACAGAACCCCGATTCAAGTATAGCCAATTTATCAGAAGTCATCAAATTTAAAGCAATATAACGGCTTAGAAATAAGTGGCAAGTTAAATGTTTAATTTTTAATGTGATAAATTATTTCGAAAAACTCTCTTAGGTACAACTTGTGACGCGTTAAAGCCAAACAAAACCAAGTATGTGTAAACATGCAAGGAAAGAGTCTGGAAACTACCTGGAAATTTAACTTGTGCTCTAGGTACAGAAATTACATTAAAATTCAGGGCTGAATGTTGAGAAACCCCCGTATTCTCTAGTGCACCTTTCTCCTAGCTTTATTTTACAGTGATCCACGGAGCTTATTTGCAGACGCACCAGCTTCCGCCGACCCAGTGCGGCCCTGAGAAGGGCTCTGAATGGCTGTCCTGTTTCCTGTTCGGATTTCACTGCTGTTTTCACAGTAAGATTGCTCGCTGCGGAGAAGCAAAAGGTGAGGCATGTTGTAGTTTAGCCAGCAGAGGGTGCTCAAGTTTGATGCTTATTTTTTCTGAATCCTGAAAGCCTTTTTTTTTTAATGCAAAACCTCAACCTCTAATTCAACCAATTCAGTACATTTAATACATGTTGTTGTTGTTGTTTTGCAAAAAGAGTTACTTTAAAAATCTATTTTTTGTTATGCAGAATCCAAGACAGAATTTAAAGACTTCAACATGCTGGATTGCAGGGTATTTCCTGAATAAAAATATACTGTCCTGTAAGGAATCGTTTTTCAAGACCTGACATCCTCAACACTGCAGGTGACTAACACAGTGCCAGGGCACCACGGCTTCTGCAGACGCAGGAAACAGACAGGCTGAAACCAGAGCTCACGTTCAGGGTCTCAAGACCCTGCGTCTCACTTTTGTCTTAACAACGTAGGAAGCTGTCAATTTTACATGATTTGCCCAGACCACTCACTAATTTAAAATAATTACTTCAATAACCCAAGTTATCCATGGACACCAGAAACCTTAACATTCAACATCATTCATGTAAGTGAAATTCGACGTCAGGTAATTTGGATTTCAATGTAATTAAAGCAGCAGTTGATTTTGGTCATTTTGTATTTAACAGATATTTTACAAAGAGCATTAACCTATGCTCAAATCCTTTCTATCTAAAAACACAATACCCGTGAGTTTAGGGCCTAGCAATGCTCTCGCCGTGTTTCAACAACGAAGCCCGGAGGCCTACGGTCACCTGCACAAGGGACCCGGGCTGTGGCACGAGTCTTCCATACTTTATAGACTGGAGGCTCTTGGGAGTTCTTTGTTCCTTAGCAACATGAGAACCAGATCTTTCTAATAATAACTCTAAATGGTACTTAATTTTTTAAGAAAAGCTTTTATCAGGAATCTTAAAAGTTGAACGGACACAGTAGGAAAGGGAAGACCACTGATTCCAGAAAACGGCTGACAAGGAAGCAGCTCCCACCTCCGGCCAGCCTGGCCTCCAGGAGGCAGGGGAGAGGCCTCCGGCCACTCGACCGGCTTCTGGGAGCCAGTGCGTGTCCCTGCCGCCCTTCTCCTGAGTGTGTCAAGTCTTTATTTTAAATACTGTGTCTGTGAGTTTCAGAAATGCCCTTGGAATACACTCTTAAAATATTCACTTAGGGATCATTTATAAAATATTACTGGCTGGAAAATACTGTATTACTGAGCATGTTACTGATACTTTACTAGAATCTGGGCCCTACTTACTACTGGTTAAGGGAATTAACAAGCACACAGCCAGGGCTTCTAAGGCCGCTGCGTCCTGAAATCGCAAGCACAAGGACAGCATCCCCTCAGGGAAGCCTCTGAGCTCTTTTCCAGGAACTAAGAGAAATCCCTTTCTGACACCCAGAAAATGAGGTACTGGAGGAATTACTCCTGTGAGTGGCTTGGAAGTGCTGAGCACAGCCGATAAGGAAAGGCTGGATCTGGGGGCGGGCTGAGGGCAGAGCACCCCGTGCCCGCATGGCGAGGACTCAAATCCGCGGGAGGCAGGAGGTGGGGGGGCTGCCTACTGGGCCCGGCCCTTCCCTCCCCTTCCCTTCCCTTCTGTTTAAAACACTGCACGGAATGGGGGTTCGCGGGTACCACCTTTCCACCTGCTTATCTTCCTTATACAATTTGGGTAAAGAAATGCTTATATTTTTATTAGTAAATAGGTCATTAATTTACAATGGAATCTTTACTTCCAAGCCTAGGTCCTCGTTCATGAGGCGTCGTGATACAGAGGGAGCCCCCATGGTGAAGTCAGAAAGCTGCTCGGGATGAAATCGGCACATCCATGCTCGCCGCCAGCGCGTGGCGCTCTGGGTGAGGGGAGCCCCGGGGCCGGCTCAGGGCTCTCACAGGACAGTGCGCTGGGGTCTGGGGGCTGCAGCGGAAGCTGCTGGTTCTAAGCAACACGCCTTGGGGCGGGAGGGATGACGACTAGCAGGAAACCCTGATGGTGGAGTCCCGTTCAGCCCTCCCCACGCACGCGCCCCCCCGCCCTGCATCGCACTGCCGGCTGCCATGTCACAGGAAGGCTGCGATGGCGTCCAGTCCTGTGTCACGGTCTCCCTCCATGTCTCTCAGTTTATTCTGTAAATATGTAGGGATTTACGGACCATTTAAGGTCTCTGCCCCAATCTCCAAATATCAGCATCTATCATTGCATAAACCACTCAACGGTGCTTTTATATCAAGAGTCATTAGCTGACTTGACGAGACCCAGGACTGAGGAATTTACTGGAATCAAACAGGACCGCTGTTTCACCGACCTCACTGAGTCCCCGGCGGTGAGAGGCGAGCCCCCACCGACAGCTGCGCCAGTGCACGCGGGACACCTAACACACCCGGGACCCGTGTCCGAAACCTCTGGGAACGACACGGCCCTGCACACGGGACCAGTTCTGTCTGCGTTCTGTGGCGCCCCACGCCAGCGCCGCAGCTATGGACCCACATGAGTGGCAGGTGACGGCGCTCACTGGCACGGCAGACGGAGCGGCAGAGGCACCCTCGTGGAGGGCCGCTGGCTCTGGCTTTCAGTCCATGGTTCTCAGGACTGACATTCCCCTGGATTTTTCAGAAAAATGGAATTTAGCAGATTTGCTGAAAATTGTAAATGACAAACTTGAGGCGGTTAGAGAAACTTTCCATTTTGCTTTACCTCCTTTATTATTATAAAAACCGTCCACGTAAGAGGGTTATTAGCGGTATCGGGCACGATGTAACACTATTTAAACATCTAAAATTCTTGTGTT
Source organism: Proteles cristata cristata (assembly GCA_017311185.1). Taxonomy (NCBI): domain Eukaryota; kingdom Metazoa; phylum Chordata; class Mammalia; order Carnivora; family Hyaenidae; genus Proteles; species Proteles cristata. The sequence goes on from JAESUZ010003987.1 coordinate 85,971, forward strand.
ACTTTATATCTTCAAAGACATTTTATGAACCGTTTCATACTTAATGGCTTGTAAGCAATCCCAGGAGTTAGGAATTGTGTGAAAAGTTGCCCAGATTGACAGATAAAGTGAAAAGGTCTGTATTAATTTCCAAATAAAGAAATGCATGGCGTGGTATCTCACGATGATTACACTCTAAAGTACCAATTAGAACGCATCAGAAACTAGAGCAAGTTGACACTCTACAATAAAGCAAATAATTTCCAGTTGGAGGGGCAGAAAATGTTAATATGCGATGCTCCAGCCTACGAGAATCTTTGTAAAAGGAAGTAGCTAATAAGGTTTAATGATGCATGTCAGGAAGCCACGGCCTGTAGGGAAACACAGCTGGCTTCATTTTGTAAACTGTTTGATACACACATCTTTCTGGTTCACGATGATCAGCTGCGCCAGTGCCACAGGGGACAGTTCAGCCTCTGAGGCGGGTCCTCTTCTTCTTGTCTGAGTTACAAGGAAACTACGTTGAGAGAACACGGGGCTACAGGCTGGTGCCCTGGCTGCCGTGCATCCGCTCACAAAGGGGATTGGAGAGTCTTCTGTAAGAGGTCGGTGAGACCACCGCACCAGCCTAAACGGGCTCCTAAGTGCTGGAGCCACTAACACAAATCATATTACAGACAAAACACTTGGATTCAGTGAATTAATTACCTGTCCTGAGACGGACACTGTCATTCATTCGTACCTTGTGTGTTGAAACACAAACGACCTTAAAACTGGCTCCCAGAGAGGCGCCTGGGTGGCTTAGTCGGTTAAGCGTCCGACTTTCGCTTAGGTCATGATCTCGCGGTTCGTGGGTTCGAGCCCCGCGTCGGGCTCTGTGCTGACTGCCAGCTCAGAGCCTGGAGCCTGTTTCAGTCTGTGACTCCCTCTCTCTCTGACCCTCCCCTGCTCATGCTGTCTCTCTCTCTCCTAGAAATAAATAAAAATATTAAAAAAAAACAAAAACAAAAAACTGGCTCCCAGAGAAGCGCCACAGTACGGTGGATGCCCGCCCAGCGGGACCGTGGGTGCCTGAAGGACACACCCCGAAGGGCCTAAGCGTCCTGCTCACACTCACTCGGCGCCGGGCACTACTACGCGCAGGTGACAGCAATTAGCAGCAGATGACAAAGCGTCTGAATCTGTACCAGATGCAGCTCAGGGTCACTGGAAGCCGCCACACCTTCCACAGGAAACCCTGTTTGGCAACCATCAGACCTAAAAGCTCTTAGACTCAAATTAATTTTTCAGCCGCCGGAAGACAACGTCCAGTTCACAACACTAATATCCACACGCTGTTCAAGCCCTCGGAGCCGCTTATTTCAAACGTAATTACACATATTAGCTGCTAAAAACAAGCATGCCACACAACGAAAAGGTTGCCCTAAACTAAAAGAGCTAAAATTCTAGTAATTAGAGGGGATCATCTTGCAGAACATACTCAACAGGTTCCGGCCCCGCGCGAGGGCTGGAGCAGCCACTGCGCCCAGAGTCTGCGCTGAAGGTTCCCCGGCACAGCGGCGGGTCACAGCCCCCTCCCGCCCACCCCCGGGATCTGAGAGGAGTCTCAGAGTCTTGGAGATGGCCTGTCAAGCCTGTGCGAGCCAAGCCGGAAGCCAGGAGATGGGAGACCGTGCCACCCGGCGGGGACATCCCAACCAGGAGCGAGCTCAGGGCTGCAGTTCAGCACTCTGCGTTCTGTGAAAGATGCAGACGGAAATCCTCCACACCAACAAAAATCAAAACGCATAACTGACTTTAACAAGATTACCACACTAATAACTAAAACAGTTTCATTTTTGGTTTAAATTGTTACCTAATTTCTGACCTCTCAGGACCTCAGCAATTTCCAAGAAATGGTCTTCACAGAGTACTTTGTGACTCTGACTTCCATCTCCCTCCCTGGTAACCCCACCCCTGGCCTGACTGACGTCCCAGGAGCTGCCCTGGGGCTCCTGGGCCTTGGGCGCTACAAGGACCTCATTTCTATTCCCACAATCATCTTGGGCTGCACTTCCCACGAACGACACACACTTCCATTAGGATCATGAAATAAAGACTGGTCAAACCTTGCTAATCAAAATCTCTTCTTTACTATTTTTTTAAATGTTTTTTATTTATTTCTGAGAGAGAGACAGCATAAGCACGGAGGGTCAGAGAGAGAGGGAGACACAGACTCTGAAGCAGCTCCGGGCTCTGAGCTGGCAGCACAGAGCCCGACGCGGGGCTCAAACCCATGAACTGTGAGATCATGGCCTGAGCCGCAGTCGGATGCTTAACCGACTGAGCCACCCACGCGCCCCACTTCTTTACTATTTCTTATTTAAACTAGGTAAAACTTGTAATAGGCATCAAGTACTTAGGGAAAAGAACGGACTAAATAAAATGAATGTTGTAACCAAAACGGCTACAAAACAGTCATCAAAGGCTGGTCTTTCATCCAGCAAACTAGTTAGAGGACAAATGACCACGGACCTTCCCCACCTATTCTATTTCACGCCCTCTGACCGGAGGGGTCTCCCCCTGCGCGCTAAGTGGGTTCAGCCGACAGCCTCCTGTGCCCGGCACAGCTGGGTGGGTGCCGGGCGGTGGGCAGGGGCGGTGCGCGTGGGGGTCTGTGGCTCCGGGAAGGGCAGGAGGGCGTCCCCGGGACACGCACACAAGTGCCCTCGCTCACCCGTGCACTGGCGTGGGCCTGACGGGCTCTGTCCAGCCCCGGACACTCGGAGATACAACGTACATTCCTGTGTTTTCCCAGATTCTCAGAGCCTTGATGCTTAAGTGGGAATTAACTGTCCGCAGGAAGCAACGCTCTCAAGAAAACGGCAAGGTCAGGAACGCGTCCTTCCTGAAGGACAATCACACAACTTACAGGAAAGCGCCGTAAGTGCCAGAAGCGAGGCGAGCTCCGGCCGTCCTGCTTCCCGTAAGCAGCGGCACACGCGGGGAGCTCGTTCTTCAATCTCGTCTCGGAGTAAGCGTGACGGGACGGTAGAGACGGCACCATAGTGGCTAGAACTTAAGCGAATTAGTTCTTAGCCGGCTACTCTCAGTACCTGGGATACAGCGAGGCACACCCCATCTTCCCACCTGCCTGTCACCGCGACAACAGACCTCGAGCAGCGCTGCGGCCTGGGGCTCGGCTCCCCGAGGGCCGTATGCTCGGTGGCTACCTGCGCACCGTCTGCGTGCAGTGCAGTCGTTCAGTCTGGCCCGCCTAGAAAGTCCCCACCTGACTTTCATCTCAAGATGCAGAACTAGGAACTGACTGGGCGGCGGGCACACGGGCAGCGCCTGGGCCTCTCTGGGGGGGTTCCTGCAGCCGGCCTAGCTCCACGCCACCACGTAGCCTCGAGCCTTCCCGCGTGGCTTTCTGAGGCTCCTACAAGGTGAAACAAATCTGGGCCCGTGGGATCTCTGCCTGGAAGGCCCTTTCGCCTCCGAGCCATCCGCGGGGACGGCTCAGGGCAGCTCGGCAGGCCGCCGCCGGGGACACCCTCCCGGGACCTTGCCAGCCCCGGGCCGCGGTGGGCGCACGGGAACTGCTCACTGAAGCCAACTGCTATCATTATGGTTCTTCTGGTTCACCTTAGGAAGAGTGACAGAAGTGCATGTGCTCGTCCTTTGATCTGACTTCACATTTTATTCCCACCACTTGCTTTCAAATCCAGGCCGAACGAGGCTATGGGACAGCTGGCCTGGCTGCTGGTCTGGCCCCCATGTGACACTCAGTCCAACAGGAGGCCGTGGGGCCTTGGCCACGTAGCCACTGGTCACACACGTCACCATCTCAACATGGGAGGGAGGGAGCTGGGTTTCAAGTAAGTCGAACTCGCTCCCCGTCCACAGCCCGTGAGGGCAGGAGGGGGAGCCGGGGCTGGCCAGGCTGGTCGGGCAGGCTGCACCCACACCGAACCAGGGAGCCGGTCCGGCCCCCCCAACTCCACGCGTGAGCAGGGCTGGAGGAAGATCTGGGCACGGCCAAGCACCTCTAAAGCGACCACCCCTCACTCGCACGGTCAGGACGGTCCGGAGCCTGAACAAGGGCGGGGCCCTCGCGGTCAGGGGCACGCTGCACTCTGGTTCCAGCACCGAGGCCGCGCTGCTGCCTAACTGGAGGCACCTCGTCTCACAGTGGTATGCCAGGCGCCCACACTCGGCTTCCCTCACACACGTGCCATGGCTCCCCACAGCCCTGTGGGCGCAGCAGACCAGAGCGGCAGCAGGAAAGGGGGCCCATCAGTGGCTAGACAGGGTAGTTCTTATTTTTTTAAGTTTATTTATTTTGAGAGCGAGCAAGCTAGTGGGGTAAGGACAGAGAGAAATGGGGACAGAGAATCTGAGGCAGGCTCTGTGCTGACAGCAGAACCCGACGCCGGACTCAAACCCACAAACCGTGAGATCATGACCTGAGCCAAGGTTGGACACTTAACCCAGTGAGTCGCCCAGGCGCCCCGACAGGGCAATTGTCGACGTGACCATGCTCAACGTCTGATGTGGGTGCGTCATTAAAATGCAGGACCTTCACAAATGGGGGGCCGAGAGGGGGAGATGCCCTCCCCGGGCGGGACACGGCCAGACAGAGTGGGTAGGGGTCTGCAGGTAAGAGCCCACGGAAGTGAGCCCCAGACTAGGTGCACACCTACCATCCAGAATCTGACCAAAAGACCACTTTATTTTTCCTTCCGGTTTCCAGCCCTAGCTCAGCACATCTCCACCCGTGTCTCCAGATTTCGGGTGACAGTCCCTGGTTCGTGGGCTCAGCTCCTTTCCACTCAAGGGCCAGGAATGCAGACTCCCAAGGCTGACGCTGGAGGAGGCAGTGTGCTCCCCCTTCTGGCAGGATGTGGGGGCGGCGACGAGGCCCCAGGGTGCTGGAACCACGAGCTGGGAGGACCCCAATTTCCAGTCACCCCGGGATGAGGCGTCTCCAGGCGGGAGCACGCGCTGTGTCCGAGCCACGGGACACGCTGGGGACTGCGTGCCACAGCGCATGCTCACCCCGACTCTCCTCCCACAAACCCCGTGGCAAAACCCGACATCCGAATCTTTGCTTCTGGGGGCTCCTTGCTGGAGCAAGTCACACAGCAATTTAAAATAATCCTTCTAGAAACGGAGTCTCCGGTCTCAGCAACAGGGCGCATCTGTCTAATGCCTTGTTCTGGCTTGGTCTCCAGCCTTCTCCACTCCAAATCCCCAAGGTTATTTTTTCTTAAGGCTGGAGGCCTCTCCCCTGACTTTATTCTTTTTTTTTTTTTTATAAAGTGTATTTACTGGAGAGAGAGGGAGAGAGACCGCATCAGGGCAGAGGCTGACGCAGGCACGAGCCCATGAACCATGAGATCACGACCTGAACCAAAGTCGAGTCTGCCACTCAAGTGACTGAGCCCCCGGGGAGCAGCCCCCCGACCTTATTGTGACAGACAGCACATTTCCTACGTCCTCCAGAACATGGGGCCGAGTGGTGCTTCACAAGCAGCCGCCTCTGCACGAGTCGGTACCCACCAGACTCCCTCCTGTTCTCTCTCCCGCCTCATGATACGGGTGATCCCCACTGGTTCACGCACACCCTCCTCTTGGCTGAAGACCTTCCTGCTTCTTTTGGGATGTGATTCCACTGACTTGGTCTCTCTGGAATCTTTTTTTTTTTTTTATTTTTAAAATGTTTTATTTATTTCTGAGAGAGAGAGAGAGAGAGAGATAGAGAGAGACAGTGCAAGCAGGGGAGGGTCAGAGAGAGACACACACACAGAATCCGAATCAGGCTCCAGGCTCTGAGCTGTCAGCACAGAGCCCGACGCGGGGCTTGAACCCAGAACTGGGAGATCATGACTTGAGCCAAAGTCAGAGGCTTAACTGACTGAGCCACCCAAGCGCCCCTCTCTGGAATCTTCTACCTCCTTCCTTACTGCTAGCACAGCAAGGGAGCGTGGCCATATTTTCTCTGCCCTATAAACAACCCCCAGCCTCAGGAAACTCATCAGCTCTCCCACCCACCCCGTTTCCCTACATCTGCCTTCTACCTGCACCTTATGGAGGTCCGCAAAGTCCTCCAGTCAGATCCACGTGGATTTCCTAGTCTGCTGCATTTGACATTGGTGACCATTCCCTCTGGCTTGAAACTCTTCTCTGATTCAATTCATACCTCTGCCCTTTTGTGTGGCTTCTCTTCCTCTGACCTGTACCCTGATCCTTGGAGAAGCAGACATCACGCCCTTGGCCCAAGCCTACTCAGTTTCCAGAGGGCAGTATCTGTCCCAACGGTACCTCTACCCTGATACAGCATCATATCTAACTGCACCTAGAATTCTCTACCTTCCAGGATCAAAGGCTCCTCAAGTTGCCAATGTTGGGGAAGTTTGAGGAGTGGCTACCATTTTTACAGGCTGTAGGCTGAGATGTGCAAAGCCTACCTTTATTTTCCTAAAATAAGTTCCTAAGTAGTCTAATGGAATATAATCTGGTCACATCCTACCATTAGCAATTAGTATTTCAGACTTAAACTGAATTTCATTCTGGCCTTGGCCACTGCTTCCCCGCCTCTACCTCCAAGTTCCAGGACGGGCTAAGGGGGGCTCAGTGCCATTTGAGGATGGGGAGGCCCCCTCCCCTGCTCACTGCCCGCACGGAATTAGCTCTGGGCGCCGAGGCCCCGGGGCGGGTGGTCTGCACCACACAACTCATTCTCCTGGTCTTCCCCCCAGTCGGCACCTCCTGGGGCCATGCGAGCTTCTGAAGCCCGCAGCGCCTGTGGGCGGGGCTCACCTGTGGAGGATCGGGGCCCCTGGGGTCTCGCCCCCGGGGGACGGGGACCATGTTGTCTCCAGCTTGCACGGCTCCGCCACTGGGGGTCTGCTCCAGGAGACAACGCTGCCCCCACACCTGCCCTTCTCGCTTCTCCCCTTCACCCCCGTTACTGTCCAGAGAGGCTAAGACACCACAGGGACGCCCATGCTGGGACGGTCCCTCGCATAACCTCTCCCTTCTACCGCTCACCATAACCTCTGCCTTGGTTCCCTGAAGACTTGGCTACTTGAATCTCAAAAGCACACAGTTCTTTCAAATCAAAGTCTTGGTTTTCAAGACCACTAAATTTGTTTGTTTTTAAATCTATTTAGAAACTCAAAAGCTGAGCACCAGGCTACGTATTTTTTGTTTCACATTAATATTTTAAACTTCTTGGTTCTGCTGTGTGTGGTGTCAGAAAGTGGTCCAGGTTCATTCTTCTGCACATCGCTGCCCGGTTTTCCCAGCAGCACTTGCTGAAGCAACTTTCTTTTCCCCACCGGACATTCTTCCCTGCTTTGTTGAAGACGAGTTGGTCATACGCTTGTGGGCCCATTTCTGGGTTCTCTGTTCTGTTTCTGAGCAGCTGGGACGATACGCGGCACGTACAGTGCACGCCGCCTCCTCGGCCCCGTGCTGTACACACGGCTCGTCCAACTGTCCGCCACGCGTCCGCCTCACTCGCTGTCTGCCCTGCCCTTTGAACAGCTTTCCACAGCTTTTCCATCAGCGGGCGGGGTGCCCACCTCCCCAGGGCGACAAAAGCTGAAGACCCACCACTTTACTTCGGAAGCCAGTACTGCAGCACTAACAAAATAACACACCAAATGCTTTTATACTTCTTGAATGGCTTAGATTCATTTTAAGAGGAAAATGATTAAATTACTCTTCATTCACGCTTCAGACTTGCACACAGACCGTCCTTCCTGAGCAATGTGCGTCTTCCTCTGAAGAACAGACCCAGGACCTGCCCACCCGCCTCGCCTCCAGCGTAGAGCAGTCACAACCCAGCACGCTACACTCCTTAAACTGATTTAAAACGTGTATTAAATGAAATTGTGCGATGACACAGATACTTCAAGATGTCCAAGAATCCATTTGTTCGTTTACTGGCGTTAGTTAATTAGCATACAATTCTAACCATGAATATCGTTAGAACGGTTAGGGTTCTTCACGCAGAAAGCCAAGGTTTAAGAATAGGCTTTGAATAAGAATTCGTGCCTAATTAAGGAATGTGAAGAAACTTTTCAATCTGATTTTCTTCTGGAACCCAGAACACAGTCGTCGGTGACCTGATCTGACTGCTAAGGAGGCAGAGGGCGCGTGCTCTCCAGAATCCAAGCTGCTGCAAAGCCATCTGCATTTATCTGAAGGACGGAACAAATGCATCATCTCAGCCTGAAATTAAAACTTGGAAGTAGTCATTTTTCTTTATATCGTTTGAAATTAAAAACATATTAAATGGTCCATTATGAAAATTCTGTTTTCTACATTGCGGGTTTCAGACCATGTCTGTGTCTTGAGGCAATGAATTGTCATAAAAACACAAATTATTGACTTTAACTTAGGAAAATTGTTGTTCGCATGACTGAACATCCAACCCAAACACAATAAATCCCTCTCTAAATTGTGTCACACGCAAGCCACTCGTCCCCACAGGTCAGTGAACTCCGCATCGTGAGGTCACAGTCACCTCCTCCTCTGCTTCTCAGCGGTCCATGTGTCTATGCAGCGGGCGTAGCCCACAGGGCCCCCTGCGGAAGACAAGGAGCCGGCGTGCGGCATCCACACTCGCGGCTGAGTCAGCAGGAATCCTCTCTGGGGCTGGAAGACCCACCTTTGAGCTCCAGCCCTGGTTTCCTGAATCTGTTTGTTGCCTTTGGAAAACTTAAAACAAAACCAAAAACAACTACCCTTAACGTCCACGCAGCAGCTCAAACCTCAAATAGCCGTGACTGACCGACGGCTTACTATCTGTAAGACCCGGGGAAGAGGGGATAAATGCACCCACAACGCACTCCCTCTTTTGCCTGTAATCGCTTTCAGGACACGGTCACCAGTGTGCATCCCAAGCAGTGACAGAGGCAGCCAAGACGCACGCGGCCGGGGCTACTGGTTTCCGGAGCGGCGGACGGAGAAAGGGGAGGACGCGGTTCCAACGGCGTCTTTGGCCCGCGTCCCAGGACCCCCAGTTGGCAGGGGTGGGGGGTGGGGGGCCTCGGCGCCCACACCTGCCCGGGGCTTTCCACGGGGGATGGGGGGGCGGGCTCCATGGCAGGGACGCCCGCGACACGGCACAGGAGACCGTGACTGTGGAGGTGCCGATAAAAAACCCACAGCTCATCAGAAAAACGTTACAGCCAACGCTCAGAGACTCGGAGCGACTTTCATCTCGTTTCCTCTGAAATCAATTAAAGGCCAGTACTGCTCGGAACTCACCTACGGCTTCCAGGGTGATGCTCTGCGTGTCTGCTACGTGTTTCACTGGTTCCCCTCTGTTCACCCAGCATGTACTGAGCATCTAACGTGTTGGGCCTGACACACTAAACGCTCTGGCTGGGGGCTAGAAAATGACCAGGCAATGGTTCTAGCCCCCAAGAAATGAAACGAAAGTAAAAAAAGAAAGAAACAGAAACACTGGAGAAGAACTACTTTAACGTGTCCTTGCCCTTTCTGAACACAACGCACATGCGTGTGCCCGAGCGGGGTGGCCCAGCTCCCCACAAGGGCACAGGCCACGGCCCCACGGAGGAAGGACACGGGCAAGGACGGTCCGGCCCCGATGCTGGACGTTAACAGGAGGAAAGAGGGGCAGGGCCTGGGCACAGAAGTGAAGGCACGAGGTAGGCGCGTGTTTCCACTCCCAGGGAAGGGGCTCCGGCCCGGACAGGGGGCTCGAGGAGGCCCTGGGGGCCTGAACTGGAGCAGGAAGTGGGTCTGAACGCAGAGGAATCCATACACACAAGTAAACGCAAGCCTGACGGTGTGTGTGTGCACGCATCTGTCCATCTGTCCAGCCATCCACCCGTCTTCCTGCCCATGTGTCCGTCTGCCTGTCCGTCCACCCATCCGGCCCCTTACCCTGTCTGATGCCTTGGCCTGGGTGTAGCGCATCTCGACAGCCACGAGCACACGCCGCTCCAGACCCTGACTGCCAACTACCGTTCTCTGCCGACTGAACCCAGGGTGGGGGCGAGGCAAAGAAGGGACAAGATGCATCTGGAACGTCTCTTTGCGGCAGGAAACACACATGGTGTATCAAGTGGTGGCTGTGTGATAACAGGGCCCAGACACTGGGCTGAAGGCACGAGCCACACGGAAGACAGCTGCAGTGTCCGGGGCGCAGCGTGAGCAGGGACGTGCACTCGCCTGCAGCCGCTCCCGGCCCGCGCATGGCCATGGCGCTCCCACCGCCCAGCTCGGCACCCCCGATGGCTGTCACGTGTGCCCACGTCCCCTCCCACACCTGACAGAGCTTTCAAGCAAGTCATCTCCACCTGCGCCTTCTGGCTCCTGATGTAAACTGTCCGACACCGGTCACGCCTGCGGGTCCTGGAGTGCGGAAGGGGGTGTGACACAGCTCTGCCTGCAGGGTTCAGAGCCTGTGGCAGAGGCCGGCAAAGACACGGGTCGTCCCAGGTGACACCCCGGTTTGCTGAGTGCGAGCCGTGTGCAGGGGACACACAGACACGCACAACCCTTGTGGGCAGGAAATCATGCACTAGAGGGACCGGCAGACACCTGCTCACATCTGTCCTAAGGCTCAGGATGAGCGCAGGCCATTCTGAGGCTGCCCCGGGCCCGGTCCCACACGGCCCCACGGCCACTGGGACGGGTCGGTGACGACACGGAAATGCCTGACAGGACCCCCCACGACGCCATCAAGCAGTAAGTGTCCCAACCGACACGCCCTAAAGCTGCGCCCAGGAGGCCCTGTTCGCCGGGGAGGGGCCACCTCCCCGCTCACCGGTCCGTTTGGGGCTTGTTTGGAAGTCTTCCCATTGCGCCTTGGAAACACCACGAGGAAAATCGCTGGCACACCAGCTCCGATTCACACTGAAGGGAAGAAAAGGAATGTCTGGCGTGTGACTTCTCCCACACAAGTTTCTGTGTCCTGTGTTCCAATGTCAGGGTTCAAAATGTCATTCTGACAAGGCCCCAAACTTTCCATTTTGATGTCTTCTGTGGTTGAAAATGAGCTTCTCGGGGATGCCTGGCTGGAAGATTGCCTGCCTCTCAGGAGCCTGGCAGTCAGCAGCTCGTCACAGTGGGAAAGCTTGCACACTCACACACACACGAGCTCGTCACAGTGGGAAAGCTTGCACACTCACACACATATGAGCTAGTCACAGTGGGAAAGCTCACACACACACACACGAGCTCGTCACAGTGGGAAAGCTCGCACACTCACACACACATGAGCTCGTCACAGTGGGAAAGCTCGCACACACACACATACGAGCTGGTCACAGTGGGAAAGCTCTCACACTCACACACATACGAGCTCGTCACAGTGGGAAAGCTTGCACACTCACACATACGAGCTCGTCACAGTGGGAAAGCTCACACACACACGAGCTCATCACAGTGGGAAAGCTCGCACACTCACACACACATGAGCTCGTCACAGTGGGAAAGCTCGCACACACACACATACGAGCTGGTCACAGTGGGAAAGCTCTCACACTCACACACATACGAGCTCGTCACAGTGGGAAAGCTTGCACACTCACACATACGAACTCATCACAGTGGGAAGGCTCACACACACACGAGCTCATCACAGTGGGAAAGCTCGCACACTCACACACACGATGAGTTTTAAAGTTTTACAAAAGGTAATTATTAGCTGACACTGCTAATTACATAGGAGAAAATAAGCCATTTAATTTCATGTTAAATTTATCATACACGTTTTAGTTAATGCAGTTTTAAAAAAAGAAACTTTGGTACAGTTGCTACTCTAACGTCAACAAGTCAAATTTTTAAAAAACAGTAGCATCCAGAATATATTTTCAGTTGTATGAAAAAACAAGCTGAAACCAGATGTCTTAAGATTTGCTTCTGAGGAATCTTTTTAAAAAAAATTATCACTTAGAGAAAGTTAACTATGGAGGGGAAAGAATGGAGCAGCTCCTTCAGGAAGCTGTGGAACCACTCAATCCGCGTGGCAAGCGCTATGCTAGGGGCTGGAACCCACACGGGGCCGGCACGGGACACAGGGGTGTCCCTGCACGGGGCCAGCACGGGACATGGGGGTGTCCCTGCATGGAGGGGCGGCCAGCACAGGACACGGGGGTGTCCCTGCACGGGGGGGGCCCAGCATGGGACACGGGGGTGTCCCTGCACGGGGGGCGCCAGCACGGGACACGGGGGTGTCCCTGCACAGGGGGGTGCTCAGCGTGGGACATGGGGGTGTCCCTGCACGGGGCCGGCACAGGATGTGTAAGGGGTCTCCGCTCAGGGCTGGCTGTTGGGGGGACCTCGGCCGCGGGCAGTGAGCTGGAGGCACCCTGCACAAAGGGCCAGTGGGCTCCCCGCCAGCCAGGCCACAGCCACAACGACACACATGTCACATGACCTGCCGAGTGTTGGCCAGCTGATGCTCCCCCCACCAAGGGTGGCTTTCTCTTTTTCTCTCTGAGGAGCCAGAGGTGGGGGTGCGGGGAGAACCCTGCACAGTCAGCCTTCCCAGGCGACAGAGAGGAAAGCAAATCACCTTCCCTCCTTGCTGACCTGGCTGGGACCTCCCCCCACAAAGAAGTTTGCGTCTGATCGCATACCACGCACGTGACCTGTCCCTGACCCAGGACGACCACACGACACCCAGTGTGTGCAGGGCCACACCATGCATCTGTGCTGCTCAGAGCGCCACAGCCCTCCTGGGAAGAAGACGCCGGCTCCGGGAGGCTCCCAACAACAGAGACGTCTCTACGCCCCTCCTGCCTCCACCCACACCCCACCTTCCTCAGGTTCTACGGGGGGCCCTGTGCTCTCGGGCCTGCCCCTCACCCACACCCGATGGCACCATCAGAGACGCCTCAGGACGTGAGCTCCATTCGCTGAGCTCACACAAAGTGACACGGATGGGGTGTGCTAGACAAGGCTCCACAACTTCCAGAAACTTCTAACCGTTTTTATGGTCTCGGAATAAGGTTTCAAGGTTTCAAAAAAAAAAACAACAATTATGAAAATACTTATGTGCTTCTTGAATAAATACTTCTTTGTTAAGATTCTGATTATAAGGAAATCCACTCTACTGCCTGGAAATGGTAAAATACAGTCCACGAACACACGACAGACGGCAGTGAGCCCGCCCATTCAGCTCCAGGTAAAACTGGGTCTCTTTAGTGATACCAAGTGTTTATTTTCTTTTAAATAATAAATGGGCTTGTGTTCATAGCCAGAACACCTGCTTTATAATCAAATTCATATTCAAGAGGGACCTAGGGACCAAACCCAGGTTTCCAGTGTAGACACGTGCCACACGCTCTGCTGGAGCACCGTGTCCCAGAAGTCATCGTCACGACTGCTTCCGAAGCAGTTACATTTTGCCCCTTTACTGCTTTCCTGGAATTATAAGTGTATTCACACTCACACTGCCGATGAAGAAACACAACTTTTAATCGTGAGCAGCTGTGATATTAACGTGTGCGGGGACGCAAGCGCGGTGAAGGCAGCACAGCGCGCTGCCTGGGCGCCGAGGGCTCCCTGCGCCCCGGAACGGCTTTAATGCAGGCTGGTTACCCTAGCGGTCGTTTCCTGAGGAGGCTTTCAAGCCTGTGACTTGTGAATATTAATAACGGCTATGCGGGGAAGCATTCCGGAAGTCTCCTCACCCACGGAGAGCAACCACGATGCCATCCTCCACAACACGCAGCCTGTCCGTGAGGCCCATGGCCGCCTTTCTAAACACGTATTCAAATCCAAAGGCGAAGGGAACTATTAAACAAGTTAGGGGTGCACCGCCTGCATGCAGCCACAAGAAAAGAAAAAAATAATTTTATTGTAACATCTTCGTGTAGGTCAAAGCATCTTTTAAAATATTAATAAATTGTCCTTTTTAACATAAGGAGCCTGTTCCCTAGAACACCGGGCGGAATTCAGCCTCTCCAGCTAGGTTTTGTTCTGCTCTCTGCAGACACCCTGACAGCAGCGCGGGGAAGTGGCTCTAATTCACATAATGGCACATATCACCTGTCTGTCTGTCAGTGAGACGTCTGAAAGCATCTTTTTATTAGACACACAAATCAATACACCCGAGGGACTGCAACAACTGCCTGCAGCAACCCGTACTGTCGCCTCATCCCTGAGGCTCCTGCTCGGAGCAGCTTATTATTATGAATGGCATGAAAATGGCAACCTGTCACAATTGATTTTTCTTAGCCTCCTGTAAGAATTTTTCCATCTTAAATGTAATCAAGTATCATCTTATTAAATACGTCTCAAGCTAGGTCTTATAAAACAGTCCATTATTCAAGTTTAAATTCCTTGTAATTTAAACTTTCACCAAATATTATTTAAGTAACTACTCAGTAATCAAAACTTTTGATTTATTCAAAGTTCTAAGATAAAAATTTTAAATTGAGGGGCGCCTGGGGGTCTCAGTCGGTTAAGCGTCCGACTTCGGCTCAGGTCACGATCTCACAGTTCGTGGGTTCGAGCCCCGTGTCGGGCTCTGTGCTGACAGCTCGGAGCCTGGAGCTGCTTCGGATTCTGTGTCTCCCTCTCTCTCTGACCCTCCCCTGCTCAAGCTCTGTCTCCAAAATAAACGACCATAAAAACAAATTTTTTTCAAACTGAGTAGATCCCACCTTCTGGCTTTGCAGCTGCCATCAGCTGAATGTGGAAGGAGTCGTGCCAGCCCTGAAAAGGAGCCAGGAGAACTTCTCTTCACCTTAGAGGTTTCCTCATCTAATAATCTGCTAGGATTTATTATCCCCACGTCTGGATAAAACGTGCCACACTTCCTTTAAAAAGTATTCTGGTAAACCCTTGTAATAACCATAAAGCTGTATGTTCTGATTGTATAAAATTATCAACTTCAAGGATCAGTCTAAAAGGATGCATTAAAGTGGACATTTGTCATGAAGCTTGGTTGTAGCTTAATTAATTTGCCTACGAATCCTCCTTCCTGTCACGACCACTTAGGAGAAGGTGCTCTCTTACAGCGTGTGCCACAGCCTCCACACACGGCTGCAGCCCCTGCTTCTGATTCAGGAGATCTAGAAGACTGCCGGGGGCGGCCTCAGTACAGTCAGAGGTGACACGGAAGTCTCCATCCCAGCGCCACTCGGCTGGGCCATGAGAGGAGGCTGTGTGGACAGAGAGGTGTCACCGGGGCAGACAGGTGGCTGAGGCAGTGGCTAGAGAAACTGCCTGAATTTCTATTTCTCAAAACGCAAACTCAGGACAGAGCGGCAGCATCTGGGACTCCAGGAGATGTGAAGTGAGGGTCTCCTTACTTTTCTACTTGAGGTTTTCTTTTTAAAAAGCTGCTAGAGAACAGTATAGACACAACGAAGACAGAAAGAAGTGACCTAAGTAAGGCTTGGGGCAGGAGAAGGGTAGAAGAACACGGTTAGCAACAGGTTTTACGAAGCAACTCGTGACGGCGCTGACCCAGCCTGCGCCCTTCCACGGGGCTGCGGGAACACATCCTGGGAGTCCAGCTTCTGTGGGGGAGTCACAGACACGTCCCCTGAGCCGGCAAGGACGGCGGGTGCTCTTCCCTGTGGGGCGGGGGGTGGGGGGTGGGGACGAAGGGCTGTGACGATGGGGAGCACGGCCTGCAGCACGCCGCCTGGGTCAGCGAGCGGCCGCTGCCAGCCCCCCGGCCCCTGTGGCCCTCCCGCCCGCAAACAGCCACAGATGGTCCTGAACACCCTGGAGCTTGGGAGCCTACACCGCCAGGCTCTGGTACTTGGCGCCACGCCCCGTGTCCCTTTCGCCGCCTCGCTGTTGGGACCACTGACTCTGGCCTTCCACCAACACTCGTTCACCGAGCGCTTTCCATCCGGGAAGCTGAAAGCACTTTCCCACGGGCATGTCCCCTTCTCTGCCCACTGGTGAAGGTGCCAGGGAAGCGCGACCCTGAGCCAGAGGGGGGCCGTGTTCCTGCAAACCCGGGAAGCCAAGAGCGAATCTTCTCACAGGTCGTCATCGGCTACACACTTGAGTCACGGCTCCTGACAGGCGTCTCCACGGCTGCACTGTCCCCGCATATGCTGGGGGCCCCTCTCCGTCCCTTCTTGCGCACGTTTGGGGGTGGGGGACCCCTCTCCTTTCATGGAAAGCATTAGCAGTTCTGCATTTTCCCGCCGAAAAGAAACAAAATGGATGAAATGCTCGCCCTGCACCCCGCCTGCCCCCCGCCCCGGCCCGTGAGCCCCACTCCACTGGAGCACACGGGCGACGACGTCCACGGCCGCAGGACCCTCCGGAGCTGCACACGCTGTCCCTTTCCGTTTCCCACCCCGACAGTGGCTGACCCCCGCCATCTCCACCCTGCTTCCTGGCTCCCCTGCTCCGTCAGCCCCTCCCTGCCCGCACTGCTTAGGGTCTGAGGAGGCTCCTGTTGTGTCTGCACTGTACGTACAAGGTCTGGACACTGTCATCGGCAGCCATGCCGGGGTGGCGGGCAGTTCCAGGCCATCGAGGAGCCCTGCTTCCCCACCCACCCTGCGCCCCCGTGCAGGGCGGGCCGAGCCCTCCCAAGGTCACCATCACTGGAGGAGCCGCGAGTCAGCACGCAGCCCGCTAGGCCAGGCGGTCCACCCCAGGACCCCGAGGGGCTGCGACGAGCACCTGCTCTGAGAGAGGCCTTCGTCGTGGGAGGCTGGCCATGGTGGCCTCAGGGCCACACACGTGGTGGCAAGACGTGGGACAGGGTGACCATCACATGGGTCAGCGCCCCCACACGCCCTCTGCGCACAGGGCGGCCCCAGGACAGAGGTCACGGAACAGTGTGCCTTCCTGAGGGAGGGACACTCAGGTAAGCGATCTGACTTCCCTTTTAAGGGCCTCCTTGTTTCCAGTAGCCTTCTTTGAAGTCCAAGAGCATGGAATGTTCTCCACAGAACGTCTTCGAGCGAATAATACCTTCCGTCTTTGCTTCTCTCCTCAGGGATCCAGTATCGCTGGACCTTTCATTCAGCGCAGACCAGGGCTTCCCCTGGGGAAGTCCCATTGCGGCACGCTTATAACGGCTCTTCAATTTCTCTTATAAATATGGCATTTAACACTTAGAAATATTTAATAACATATGCACATTTGGAGATTTTATTCTTATTCCTTGATTTACAGAAGCATTTTCCTATTTTATGAGAGCGTTTTCGTATCACCTGGGTGCTCCATGACCCTCAGTGCCCTCACGGAGACGCGAGCCCCACGCGGACAAGCACAGCCTTCTGCACAGCAGTGTCCTGCTCTAAAGCCAGACGACGCCATGCCCCGCAGGGCTGTCACTCATGGCACCGTGCACACAGCGCCTGCCGCGCGCCAGCGCTCCACCTCGGCCTCACTCTCCCGGCTGAACTCCTGTCCAGCTGGAAGGGGAGCCCTGAGCGCTAAGCGCCAGGAAGGTGCCAGCCAAGGACCGCACGTGTGCTTCATGTGTGGAGCTGACGAGTGGCAGGGCGGGGCAGGGAGGGAGGCTGGGGGGAGGAGGGGGAACGGGAGCAGCAGCAGAAGGATGTGCACACGGGCACTCGGGTCCCCAGGCCGCCTGGCGTGGCGGCGTGAGGCAGAGCGCCCTCGTGGCTGCTCGCACGATGAGCTGGGCTGAAGAGCGTGGCCCGCTCACACCGCACACCTCACTGGACAGGAAGCCAGTGATGGTGGGGAATATTTACTTAGTAAGACACAGAATGAAGCCACTTGCCCAGGGCCATGGAGCTGGCCGGTGGCCGCGCCCAGACTCTAACCAGGTGGTAAAATCTGGGCCAGCTCCTCACCGCAGGCAGAAACGGGAAGGCTCCCCTGACTGCCCCATGTCACCACCCACAGGGAAGAGCACGTGGGCCAGAACCAAAGGTGTGTGGACAGCGGTGAGCTGTGCACAGGGACGCTGGGAGCGGGCAGAAGGTAAGCCGTGTGGAAGAGTAAGGTGCCAGGAGACAGGAGTCTTGGTAAATGACAGGACAGCTTTTAAGATTTTAACACTTAATATTTAAATTAAATTTACCCTCAATATTCATCCTAAAAGTAAAATGATTAAACATGATAAAGAAAATAAACCCTAGGATCCATACATGCATTATTAGAACATTCTAGGTTTGCTTACTGAAGAAAAAAATCACTGTACTTCCCAGAAAACATAAGCAAATATGCATTTGATTCTGTCGATAATTTGTTTAATAACTTAGTTTTTTTAAAAAATTTTTTTAACCTTTTTATTTATTATTGAGAGACAGACAGCATGAGCATGGGAAGAGCAGAGAGAAGGGGAGACAGAGAATCTGAAACAGGCTCCAGGCTCTGAGCTGTCAGCACAGAGCCCGACACGGGGCTCGAGCCCACAAACTGTGAGATTATGACCTGAGCTGAAGTCGGACGCTTAACCGACTGAGCCTCCAGGAGCTCCTAATTTAGTTTTCAATAAATCGAACTCCACTGAAGAATAAAGGACTTTGGCTGCAGTGCCTCACAAGGTCATCCCCCAGTCATCACAATCAAGACTTTAGTAGAACGAGAGCAGCACATCTGTCTTTTCCTGTAGTAAATATGTCACACACAGAGGCACCTGGTGCCCTAACACACAGTGTCCGGCCGAGCTCACCAGGAGGACACGCCCGGCCCTGGTGGGGTCCAGGACACGGCAGACACGGCGCCCAGCAGTGCCGCTCCGCTGCCCGGTCGTTGGGGAGATGCTCCTTGGGCCACGGACGCCTTCCTAATGTTGGAAGGGTTAACTATTTTACTTTATTTTATTTATTTAGATTTCTTTATTTTGAGAGTAGGGGTGAGAGGCAGAGAGAGGGAGAGAGAGAATCCCAAGCAGGCTCCACGCTGTCAGTACGGAGCCCTCCTATGCAGGGCTCGATCCCACAAAATGTGAGATCACGACCTCAGCCAAAATCAGGAGTCTGACACTACACTGAGCCACCCAGGCACCCCAGAAGGGTTAACTATTTTTTAAAACTGTACTTAGCTTAAAAAAAAAAAGAAAAAGAAACACATCTTATCCTTTAAAATATCTTTTCAAAGAATTATTTCACTTCTGTTGCTTTGTAATAAAACTTCCTGCAAAAGTTAACCTTTCCTAGCCATACTCACAAAGCCGGGTTTGAATCCACACGAGTGTTTTTTGGTTCTACTCAGACACACCTCTCATTATGTTTCAAATAAGAGTAAAAATGCACAGTTAGAAAGAGCTTCTCATAAAGTGGACATGAGCACAGACTGTGGCTTGACAGTACAACATATATTATACAAATAACAGCTAAAAATTCAAACTTTTTATTACAATTTAACTTACGCATGCTGACTACATAAATAATAATTTTAGGAATATGACAAATACAATCAATTTAGAAATATAATCAAGCAGTCTTTAAAACTAAATTCTGATTTTCAATATGCTTATGAAGTGGAAGTAGCTTAAATAAAACAAGTTTAACAATGCCATGCTATCAAGTTAAATACTATAACATGTTAATACAGATTCTTTTATTTTAAAAATGAACCATCAACAAAAAAATTAAAACTGTAAAATAAATAAAGAAAAACCCCACAATTAACTACCAAAGTATGGGCAAATTGTATCCAACAGAGAAAACTTAAAGGTCATGAACAACTCTGATTAAGCAAGAAAAGGCACTTTTAGAAGTTGTTCACCTTGAGCGCTTACACAGGTGCAGAGAGCTCACATCTGGAACCACCCCCATTTCTGAAAGTCTGGTTTTATGGTACATGTTAAGCTAAAAGCAACAAGCTCTTCAGAAATGCAGTACTTTCTTACTGAAAGGGAAAATCAAATCATTAAAGCAGCCGCTCCTTAATCTAGCCTACCTTATTTTTTGGATTGGATGTGTTCATTACACTTCGAGTCTCTTTTCCCGTATAAATGACAACACCTATTACAGTACCTGCAAAAACATGAGAGCGGTCCTTACCGAGAGGCCTCAGAGTGAGCACAGAGAACACTTTCTAATCAACGGTCTTGATGGAAAATATGATTCACTATTTGATTTTACATAAATGTACCCAGCAGCACATTTTAACTTGGCTACTTCAAGAGAGTCTAATCTCAACTTTCAAAATAAACTCAATATACAACTCAAACGACTCTTTAGGCAGTACCCGCACACATTAGAAAAGGTACTACTACGCTCTTCCCTGTCAAGGGAAAGGGTGACCCCCCCTTCCGTTCCCGTCTGCTGGTGCTGAATGCACATGACGAGGCGGCACCCCGGGACCCGCGCCCTGGACGACAGCGGCTGGGCCACCTATCCCCCAGAGCCTCTGCTGACGCTCTAGCACAGACACGATTACGGCAGTGAGACAATCACATACAGAACACGTGATTTTGAACACAGATGTTTTTTATTCACGTCTCCTGAAAATGTGGTTTTCTAAGTGTACATGTTAAGAAGAAACAATCATTTTGTGGCCTGTCAGGCAGAAGAATAAAGAAACACTTCTAGGCCGGCCCCTGATGGGTCAGAGGCACTTGTCTCCGTAACATTAAATGAAAACCCATTCCGGGCTGTTTCCAAACCGCAGCTGTGTGTAATCTATGTTTCTGGTTTTCGTAGGTTCTGGTGTGAGACGTGATTACACTGAGGGACCGTCGGAGCAGGAGTCCCTGCGATGATGAGGACACAGACGTCTCTGAGGCCACACGACTGTAGCCTGTGACATGCAGCGAGTCATTAGTCCCGTGGAGCGAGTGTGATCTTCGCTCCTGGGCACACACGACCAGAGAGCTGCAAACCGCAAGGTTGCACGAAAAAGGGTCTCCCCCGCGCAGCACCCAGAAGGATGCAGATGGCAGAGGGCTGCTCAGCAGACGTATCTGCAGAGGTTACACATTTTTATTTGAAAATAAGCATTTCCTCCCAGCCACACTTTTCACTGTGCCATGCGTAGGGCTGTGCAGCTGGAATTTACTGTGTGGGCCCCCCCCCACCCCGTCCCAAACGGAAAGCGGCCCAAACTGTACCCAGGCTACCTTTCTGCGCTCTGGTCCAGACACTCTTCCACAGGCAGCCCTGTACTTAGTGTGCAGGAAAGTATTAAACACATGATGCTACAATACTGTACGGGACTTTCAAAACAAAACACATCAAACATTCTTTAGTCAGTTACCCAAACGTTAAATCTGACCGGATCAGTATTTTCTCCCTTTTTTACCAAATTTAACTTAACCAAAATGTAAAAGTGTCTGATGGGGCGTCTGGGTGGCTCAGTCAGTTGAGCATCGGACTTCAGCTCAGGTCATGATCTCACAGTTGCTGGATTCGAGCCTCGCATCGGGCTCAGTGCTGACAGCTCAGGGACTGGAGCCTGCTTTGGATTCTGTGTCCACTTCTCTCTCTGTCCCTCCCCTAATCATGCTCTATCTCTCGAAGATAAACATCAAAAAAAATTTTTAAATAAAATGAAAAATGAAAGTGTCTAACATTAAATAAGCTCATTAAGGGGCGCCCGGGTGGCTTAGTCAGTTGAGCGTCCGACTTTCGCTTAGGTCATGATCTCGCGGTTCGTGGGTTCGAGCCCCGCATCGGGCTCTGTGCTGACTGCCAGCTCGGAGCCTGGAGCCTGTTTCAGTCTGTGACTCCCTCTCTCTCTGACCCTCCCCTGCTCACGCTGTGTCTCTCTCTCTCTCTCTGCTAGAAATAAATAAAACATTAAAAAAAATTTTTAAATAAGCTCATTAATGTTAAAAAGCAACAAAAAAAGAAAAAAAACCCCAAAAAACATAACAAGAGAAACTACAAAATTATTTTGAATATTAGCAGAACAAGTCTCAGAGAAGACATAAAATTAATCAAGCCAGAAAACCTGTCCTAAAATCCAAATTATTAGCAACATTGACTCTGGTCGACAGCTGGTATTACAGTTAAAAGCATCGAAGTGAAATATGAGAAATGACAGGACGAACGGGAATGGCCCGCTCAGACGCACACAGACCCCGTGCACCAGCGTCTGCGGGCCACGCCCACACGTGACCGTGCCTCCCAGAGCACCGCCTGTCATCACTGCAGAATCTACAAGTCTGCTGAAGGCTGTCCTGTGTGTTACCCCATCTCACGCTCAATAGGAATGAGTCCTCCATTTACTCAGAGGGCATTTTATTCTGAGTCCATCATGTCTTCTGACTGGTAACGTTACTCAAGGCAGCACGAAGTACTTGGAAGGCTCTCCACGCTCGCTGACAAATGGCGAGCTACGGACTAGTGTAGGTTGAGAGATGGCCTCTGCCCTGCACGCACAGCCACAGCGTCCGTGTGGATAAGGGGTACCATGAGACCCGAGAGGGGGCACGGCAGAGCACATCCATCAGAAAGTCTGACAGGGGCGCCTGGGTGGCTTAGTCGGTTAAGCGTCCGACTTTCGCTCAGGTCATGATCTCACGGTTCGTGGGTTCGAGCCCCGCGTTGGGCTCTGTGCTGACTGCCAGCTCAGAGCCTGGAGCCTGTTTCAGTCTGTGCTCCCTCTCTCTGACCCTCCTCTGCTCATGCTGTCTCTCTCTCTCTCCTAGAAATAAATAAAAATATTTAAAAAAAAAAAAAAGTCTGACAAAGATCCCATGTCATAGAGACAGACAGATCCAGAGAGCCATCAGGCACGGTAGAGGGAGCTGCCATGTCAGTGTGGAAACCGCCTGCTGGGCCCATTCCCCACAGACCCCGAGGTCCTGCGTGTCCAGGACGGTGGGGACGGCACAGACGCCGGCCAGCAGCTATGGGCGTGGGTGACCCAGGTACCAGAGCCCACCCTGATGCACATGGAGAGACCAATGTCCACGTTCTCATCAGGCAGGAGGCAACCTGAATCCAGCTGACACATAACGTTTAAAAAATAAGTAAGATTAAAAAAAATTCCAGTCTTTCCTTCTCAACTTGCAGTCAAGTATACAAAGACACAAGCCCCTAATTGCTCACATTATTAAGGTTTTTAAATAGGCTAGGTATGTGTTAAAATATTTCAAATTAATGAAAACAGTTTGCATTTTTAAATGTTCAAACACAAATTGAAATTAGATGTGTCTCATTTAAATTATTTTGAATGGACGGTTTTAGAGCGATTAAGTACTTTCTTGGAAAATAAAACAACCCTGGGCAGACTGAACTCCACACACCACAGGGTAAGGAACAGTTATCAGGACGGCCAGTGTGCGCGAGCTGGGGCCGCAGACGCGGGCGCACCAGACGGAGGCCAGGAAGGCGCGCACGGGGGCTAGCCCGCTGCTCGGGTGTCTCTCCGTCTGTGAGGATGACGGCCTCACACCAACAGCACTGAGGGTGAGTAGCCACAGCCCCATACACGGGACAAACACGGTCCCATACACGGGGACAAAGGGTCAAGTAAAATGAATGGTTTACAGGGGCGCCTGGGTGGCTTAGTCGGTTAAGCGTCCAACTTTCGCTCAGGTCATGATCTCACGGTTTGTGGGTTCGAGCCCCGCGTCGGGCTCTGTGCTGACTGCCAGCTCAGAGCCTGGAGTCTGTTTCAGAGTCTGTGTCTCCCTCTCTCTCTGACCCTCCCTGCTCACGCTGTCTCTCTCTCTCTCTCCTAGAAATAAATAAAACATTAAAAAAAAAAAAATTTTAAAAATGAATGGTTTACAAAGAGCGTCTTCGATATGATGGAAACAGAATAGAACTCTAGACGGAGAAAACGTAAAGTGTGTGACCAACATTAGAAGACGTGTGGTATGTTGTAAATACTCGCCTGCAACTATTAAGTGCTGGGGGCTGAGGGGGACAGTTGTCGAGGACAGCCACCTGGATTCAAATCCTCGCCCTGTGACAGCCAGGCTGTGTGGCCACACTCACGTGGGCCTGTCTGAGCCGCGGTCCTGGGCCCTCAAGGTGAGGCGAACAATGCGAGGCGGGGGGTCTCAGGGTCAGTGAAGTGAACCGCAAACACCCACGTGGAGGAAGTGAGAGCACAGGACCCGGACATTTCTCGTGGGGACAGTGCCCTCTCCACAGTGACTCATGGGCACCATGAGTCTCCCCTTCCCGAGGACTACACGGCCCGAGACCCGGCCTGTGCCCCGAGTTTTCTCCTTCGTGTGCTAGCCTTACTTCATCTTTCTCTTTATCTTGAGAAAAATTTAAAAAACCCAACAGTATGAAAATCACGAAATACCTCACAGAGTTTCTATTAAAACTGTCCTATGTGCCATCAACCGTTTTATGAAACATATAAAACAGTATACAACTAAGTCCCCTTTGATCCTCTAGTCCCTAACGGGAGCCTCTGTATCCACACAGGCCCTCGCACACACAGGTGCACAGAACCGCCCTGCGTGTGTCTGGGCCGCTCTTCTCCATGTGCCAGGCACACGGGCCCGGGCATTACCCTCTTCAGCGCACGGCGCGCCAGCCCCTCAAGCAGCCGCTGGTGACCAGACCTCCCACACCTTTCCGCCTCCTCACCTGGGGCACCTGTCTGTTCCTCAACCGAGCGTACGGAGAAGTCCCCCCCTTAGCTCTAACCAGGGAAGGAGCAAGGAGTCTATGATTTCGGGGACCCCTCGACTTTCCTGTGCTTCTTCGCACAACTGGACGTAGCTGCCTCGCTTTACCAGAGTCCTCCTGGGCCGTGAGCTCCCGGGTCAAGGACCCCACGCTGCATCCACAGCACCTGCTCTGAGAGTGACTCTTACAAAACCACCCGAAGAGAGACTGTGCTCCCAGACAGGAGGGCTGCCGGCTTCGGGCCCCGGGGAGGACCCACAGCCCTACTCTCCTCAGTGCATCCTGCCTCCTCCTGCCCCTTCACGTTTCCTGCTACTCACATTCCATCCTGCTTCCCATCAGCAAGTCAACTACTTTTCTGAAAAGCTGATTATCATTCGGATTTCAGTATCTCCCAGAAAAATTTAGTTTCCAAAACGTAAATTTAGGTGACCTCCCCATTCAGCCACAAGAAATACTCCAGTATCCTCCAATTTCACTCAGAAAGACATTAAGGACCTCTACCCTGGTCACCCTGGTCCCCAAAGGCCCAACATGAACTACATCCCAAGCCCCCCCTTCCTCTGCCTCCTCTGACACGTTCCTCCCAGACAGACAGCCCACCACCACGCCTCCTGTGAGTGTACGGACCACTGCGGAGCAGCAGAAGACCCCCTGGAGGCCACCACCCGCTCCCGAGCTCACGGGCAGGGACGCCGACGGGCCAGGGGGGAGTCGGCACGGCCGGCCGAGCGCCCCTGCCCGCGGCACGTAGGGCGCACTCCCCTGGAGTGGGCGTGCAGGCGCGCAGGCCACGGCCAGGGCTGGCCCCAGGCCCACCGCCTACGGGGCCCGTGCGGCAAGCACCTGCACAGGCGCTGCACGCGCCTCCCGCGCAAGAGCCCGCACCGAACTCAGAGCTGACCTCTCACCTGACGCAACAACGGCGCCCGCCCACAGCGTATTCTCGATGCTGAGACTTTCGTGAACGGGCGGCTCACTGTCTTCCTGTTCAGAGAGAAAAGGACGAAAACGACAAGTTAGCGAATTGTTACGTTAGGTGTC
Organism: Proteles cristata cristata; assembly: GCA_017311185.1. NCBI lineage: Eukaryota > Metazoa > Chordata > Mammalia > Carnivora > Hyaenidae > Proteles > Proteles cristata. The sequence continues at coordinate 111,473 of JAESUZ010003987.1, forward strand.
TATAGTGATCAACACAAGGGTGCAAGCTGGCTCCCTTAGGGAGCACTGGGACGGCACCACAAAATATGGGTGAAAAACAAGGGAAGTTACATAAAGGATTCTAGGAAGGGCCCCGGGAAGGTTTAAAAGTGCCTGATTGGATTCTGGGAAGACAGCTAAGCAGGGGCCCCGGGAACCTCTCCCCTCAGACGACACAGCGGGGGCAGAACCCGTGTGACGGAGCTGCCTCGGAGCTGTGGGCCAGGCCGAAGGCCTGCAGCGGGTCCGGGGGAAGGAGCCAGTTTGGGTCGATTCCAGCCCTCAGCACGGAGGCACCTACCCGTCCTGCGCCCCAGCCACGTGGCAGGCAGCCTGCAGAAGCCGGGGCGACGCAAAGGACCCTGTCCCTCCAGACGGCAGGACGCGGTGCTCTGAGCACACAGGTGCAGACACAGAGCTGGCGGCCACTGCCGTCGCCCCTCCAGCTCCAGCGCCAGTGACTTCAAGGGAGGGACGGGCGAGTGCCTATCATCCCCCTTCTGTTTTTCACTTTCCCCCTTTTGGGAGCCACACATTAAAGACCAGGACACTGAAAAATGGCTGCCTACACGGGGAAATCAGGAAGTGACTGCGCGCTCAAGGGAAGGCTCAGAGAAGACCGAGAAGACATTACGTCCACACCTGAGGCTGACACCCCGCACAGAGCCTGTCTACAGTATTTAAAATAAACCCATAAATATAATGACTAAAAACCCAGCAAACCCTGAGGGAGAGATTTTGACTTCTAGCATTAGCACATTATTATAGTAAAAAAAAAAAAGTTTCAACAACAGCAAGGGATTAAAAAATGTAAATAAAACAACCTGGAAAATGACAGCTCATTAAAAGGAAAAATTATAAATCAAGAGAAATTATCCCTGAAAAACACCTGATGTCAGATACACTACACAAAGACTTTAAAAGTAAAGTATTAAATATGTTCAAAGAAAGAAGATGTGGAGAAAGTCAAGAAAACAATGTGTGAACAAAACATAAATATCGATACAGGAAATCTAAACAGAAACCACAAGGGGCGCCTGGGTGGCTCGGTCAGCTGAGCATCAGGCTTGATTCTGCCTCAGGTCACGCTCTCAGGTTTCAGTGCATCCAGCCCCCGCTGGGCTCTGCGCTGACAGTGCGAAGCCTGCTAGGGATTCTCTCCCGCTCCCTGCCTGCCCCTCCCCTATGTGCTCTTTCTCTCAAAATAAACAGAAACATTAAAAAATAAAACCTATTGGGGCGCCTGGGTGGCTCAGTTGGTTAAGTGTCCAACTTTGGCTCAGGTCATGATCTCACGGTTCAGATCCCTGCGTCGGGCTCTGTGCTGACGGCTCAGAGCCTGGAGCTGCTTCTGAGTCTGTGTCTCCCTCTCTCTCTGCCCCTCCCCTGCTCATGCTCTATCTTTCTGTCTCTCAAAAATAAAATAAGACATTAAGAAAACTTTAAAAAAATAAACAGAAACCAAAAGAAATTAAAGAACTGAAAAGTACAGTGACTCAAAGGAAAATTTCCCTGAAGATTCACGGCAGGTCTGATGAGGCCAGGGAACCAGCAAACCTGAAAACAGAACGATGGGAATGACCAAGTGTGAGGTACAGAATGAAACAAAAAAATGAGGAAAATGAAAAGGGCCTGCGGGCGTGGGGGCGCCAGGGAACAGGCAGCGTACGTACTGTGGGGGTCCTGAAGAGGAGGCAGAGGAAGAGGTGGAGAGAACATGTGAAGAAACAAGGGAGGAAACCCCCCCCAAATCTGATGAAAGAGGTGAATGTAAACACTGAGGAAGCCCAACTGAATCCAAGCAAGACGGACTCAAGGACACCCACACAGGGACACATTATAGTAACACTTTTACAAGCCAGAGAGAATCTCAAAAGCGGGGGGCGGGAGGGACGCAAACCATCACATACCAGGGATCCCCAAATTCTGGAGGCCAGAAGGCAGTGTGCCGATATATTCAACATGCGCGCGCACACACACACACACACACACACACACACACACACACACACACACGTCGGCCAAGAATCCTAGGTCCTGCAAAACTGTCCTTCAGAACTGAGGGCAACATCGAGACATTTGCAGACAAACAAGCTGAGAGCCTGTGAGCGCTGGACGCTCCTGCAAGACATGCTCCGGGCGGCCCTGCAGGTGGAGGAATGGGACGCAGTGAGTGGAGCAGGAAGTGAACGTCTGGGGACAGGTAAACATCTCGTAAGGATAAACAGGCAATTATAAAGGCAAATGTTACTGTAACAATGGCTTGTAGCTGCACGTTTTGTGACTGAAGAAACTAATACATAAAAGCTAGTATTGTTGCCACTTTGGTCTGTAATTCCAAACCTTGTTTCCTACATTATTTAAGAGGCTAGCGTTAGCGTGTACGTTCTAGGCACAGAACACACAGAAAGAGGTAGTGGTGTGGCATCAGAAACACAAGGAGCGGGGGCTGTAAAGGGGCAGTGCCTTGGTATGTCACTGAGCACAGGTTGGTACAAATTCAAACTGGAGAACTGTATCTCTCAGGATGCTAAATGTAATCCCCATGGTAACCACAAAGAAAACAGCTATAGAATATACACAAAAGTAAATGAGAAATTTAAACATTTCACTGCCAAACCAACTAAATATAATAGAAGATAGTAATGTAGGAAATAAGGGCAGAAAACCCACAAGGCATGTAGAAAAAACTGAACAATGACAGAAGTCCCTTCATTTCAGCAATTACTTCAAGTATCGATGGATTAAACTCCATAATCAAAAGACAGAGATTGGCATGAGGGATAAAAACACATGACCCAACTATATGCGGTCTACATGCGGAGACTCACTTTACATCCAAAGACACTAAGAGGCTGCAAGTGAAAGCAGGAGAAAAGATATTCTATGCAGACAGTAAGCAAAGCAAGCAGAAGGGAGCAGATGCGGCCACAGGAATATCAGACAAAACAAATATTAAATCAAAAGAGGTTATGAGACATTATATGTTAATTGAATGTTCAATAAGGCAGGAAAATTATACACAACGGTGCATCTAACAAAAACAATAAAAATATATGAAGCAAAAACTGACAGAATTTAAGAGTATTAAAACAGAATGCTCAACAGTAATAGAGACCCTAAAATTCCACTTACAATGACAGCTAGAGCCACCAGACAGAGGTGAGTGAATAGAAAATTCAGCACAATAAACCAACTAGATCTCACAGACATAAAGGACACTCCACCTCAAACAGCAAATACCTTCTCAAGTGAATGGACATTTCCCAGGACAGACCTTATGTTACAAATGAAGTCTCAACAGATCATCATACAAAGTATCTAGTCCAACCATGATAAGATAAAGTTAGAAATCAGTAACAGAAAATTCACAAAATTGTGGAAATTAAACACTTTTAAACAACGAATGCATTAAGAAGAAATCACAAAGGAATTTAAGAGATGCTTAGACACAAATGATACTGAAGCACAATTTACAAAAGCTTATGAAGTACAACGTAAGTGGTGCTAAGGGGGAAATCGACAGCTATAAACGCTTATATTAAAAAAGAGGAAAGATCTCAAATTGATGACCTAACTTTATAAATAAATAATAGAAAAACAATTTAAAAATGAATGAAAACAGAAATTGGTTCTTCCAAAACATCAACAAAATTGGCAAACCCTTAACTAGATGCACTAAGAAAAAAAGACAAAGACTCAAATTACTGAAATCAGAAACCGAAGTGGGGACTATGCTACAATTCTACATTAATAAAAAGGATTATAAAAGAATACATTAGCACCTGTGTACCAAGAAATTTGATGAAATGTATGAATTTCTAGAAACACAAAACCTACCAAGACTAATCATGAAAAAGGAGAAAATGTGAAGAGATCTATATCTAGTTAAGAGACTAAATCAATAACAAAAAATCTGATATAGAATACCCTGGATCCAATGACTTCATAGGTGAAATCAACTAAACATATAAAGAAAAACTAATTTCCATCCTTCTCTAACTATTCCAAAACATTAACGAGGAGGGACATCTCCTAACTCACTCTATAAGCCCGGTGCAACCCTGGTACCAAAGCCAAAGACACGACAAGAATTAATAAACTACACATCAGCATCCTTTTATGGTCACTGATGGCAAAATCTTGTAATGCCAGCAAATACAATTTAGCAAAATATTAAAAGGATTATACACTATGACCAAGCAGAATGCAAGGTTGGTTCAAAATACAAGCCAATCAATGTAATACCTTACATTGACAGGATGAAGGAAAAACATCCCCATGATCATCTCAACTGATGAAGAAACAGCAAACATTCAATACCGTTTTATGATTAAAAACAAAAAAAAATGAATTCAACAAACCAGGAAGAGAAGGGAGTTACCTCAACATAATAAAAGCCATATGAAGGGCACTTGTTGGGATGAACACTGGGTGTTACATGAAGGTGCTGAATCACTGGGTTCTATCTACTCCCGAAACCAACACCACACTGTATGCTAACTAACTTGAATTTATATAAAATTTTTTTAAATTTATTTCTAGGAGAAAGAGAGAGAGACAGTGTGAGCAGGGGAGGGTCAGAGAGAGAGGGAGTCACAGACTGAAACAGACTCCAGGCTCCGAGCTGGCAGTCAGCACAGAGCCCGGTGCAGGCTCGAACTCACGAACTGTGAGATCACAGCCCGAGCTGAAGTCAGATGCTTAACCGACTGAGCCACCTAGGTGACCTTCCCACTGGGGTTTTTAACCAGTGTAGTAGAATAAAGCAAAAAGGATAATATGATGTTGATAATGATAATTTTTTTTTCATATTTTATTTATTTCTAGGAGAGAGAGAGAGAGAGAGAGAGAGAGACAGCGTGAGCAGGGGAGGGTCAGAGAGAGAGGAGTCACAGACTGAAGCAGCCTCCAGGCTCTGAGCTGGCAGTCAGCACAGAGCCCGACGCGGGGCTCGAACCCACGAACCGCGAGATCATGACCTAAGCGAAAGTCGGACGCTTAACCGACTAAGCCACCCAGGCGCCCCATAACTTGAATTTATATAAATTTTAAAAATAAAAACAAAAGCCACACGTGAAAAGCCCAGTGAGACTATCATCCCAGGTGGTGAAAGCCTGAGACGTTCATCAGGGTGCCTGCCCACTTTCCCTACATCTCACAACTTAGTGTTCAGAGTTCCAGCTAGAGCAATTATGCAAGAAAAAGAAATAAAAGCCACTATCGGGTAAGAATATGTAAAATTACTTGTTTGCAGATAATATGATCTTATAAATAGAAAACACTAAAGATTCCACAAGAAAGCTGTGTGACTGAACAAATTCAGCAAAGTAGCAGGATACAAAGACAACACACACAAATCACTTGTGTTTATATGAACCAACAGTGAACAGTCTGTAAGGGAAATTAGGAAAGCAGTTAGTTCCTCCTAGCATCAAAAATAATAATGTATTTAGAAATTAACTTGAAAGACTGATAAAAGAAAAATTACAAAATAGTCAAAACGATGTAAAGAAGACATAAATAAATGGAAATACATCCCATGTTCATGGACTGGAAGATTTAATATTGTTAAAATGTCAACACTACCCAAAGTAATCTATAGATTCAATGCAATCCGTTATTAAAATCCCAATGACATTTTTTGCAGAAACAGAAAAAGCCCTCCTAAAATTCATATGGAATCCCAAGGGACCCCAATATCCAAAAACAGTCTTGGAGAGGAAAAAAAAGAACAAAACTGGAGGTATCAGAATTCCTGATTTTAAAACTCACTACAAAGCCACAGTGATCAGAATGCTATGGTGCTGCCATAAAGACAGACATACAGACCAACGCGATAAAGTGAAGAGCCTCGGAATGAATGCCTGGTCAGAGACATAAACAGACTTTGGTGAGGGTACCAAGACCTTACACTGGGGAAGAGTCTTTCAACAAACGACGCTGGGAAAACTGAATGTCCACTCACCAAACAGTAGAATTGTGCTTCCCTAATACCACATATAAAAATAACAAAATGAGGGGCGCCCAGGTGGCTTAGTCGGTTAAGCGTCCGACTTTTGCTCAGGTCATGATCTCGCGGTTCGTGGGTTCGGGCCCCGCGTCGGGCTCTGTGCTGACTGCCAGCTCAGAGCCTGGAGCCTGTTTCAGTCTGTGACTCCCTCTCTCTCTGACCGTCCCCTGCTCACGCTGTCTCTCTCTCTCTCTCCTAGAAATAAATAAAAAATTAAAAAATAATAACAAAGTGAATCAAAGACCTAAATGTAAGACTTACAACAACAAAAAGTCTCAGAAGATAACACAGGACAGAAGCTTTACGACGCTAGATTTGATTTTGTGGACGTGACACCGAAAGCAAAGGCAACAAGAACCAACTCTGGGCACCCCGGGGCTCAGCCGGCTGAGCGCCCGACTTCCGCGCAGCTCACGGCCTCAGGGTCCGTGGCAGGGAGCCCGTGTCGGCTCTGCGCTGGCGGCGCGGAGCCTGCTGGGGGTTCTGGCTCCCTCTGCCCCTCCCCCACTCACGTGCGCATGCACGTGTGCTCGCACGCACGCGCGCGCTCTCAACAAAAAATAAAAATGCTTAAGATGGCAAATTTTATGTGTATCTTAAGAAAATGAAAAATATTACAAATAATAATGGAATATTTAAAAATGAAATTACATCCACATTAGTCAAGGAAGTGAATAAATCAAACAGGAAACGAAAGCGGAGCTCTTCCTGCACCTTCCGGAGCCCCTCACCCTTGGGCGCCCCGTGTCCACAGTGACCCTCAATGCCCCTGCCTCGGCTGCGTGTCTCTGCACTCCTCCTTCGGCGGGCCCGCCTGCGCTGCCCGCCCTCAGGTGACGGGTACATGAGCAGGGCTGCAGCGGCCCGACGCTCTCCCACGGCTCCATCAGGATGGAGAAGTCAGCGATGCGCCTGTCGTCTGGCCCCGCGCCCCCCACTGTGTCACGCCCAAGAGCACTAAAAACACACCTAGCTGGGGCGCCTGGGTGGCTTAGTCGGTTAAGCGTCCGACTTTCGCTTAGGTCATGATCTCGCGGTTCGTGGGTTCGAGCCCCGCGTCGGGCTCTGTGCTGACTGCCAGCTCAGAGCCTGGAGCCCGTTTCAGTCTGTGACTCCCTCTCTCTCTGACCCTCCCCTGCTCACGCTGTCTCTCTCTCTCTCTCCTAGAAATGAATGAAACATTAAAAAAACACACACACACACACACACACACACACCTAGTATTAGGCATTGTAAACTGCAAATACAAGGTGCTACACAAATTCGTTTTGGAAATTTAGGCTGGTTCTCCCCTTACTTTTCCACAACTACTTAATCATGTGACTGCATCTGTGTCTTTCTATCACGATTCTGGGTGAAGAGCATACAGTGTCTGCAGTTTTCTGTCAATTCTGTAATAACAGCGATGGACTGTAAACAGTAAACTTTTTCTAATATCAAGAGATTACTATAAAAGACAGCTCCTTACCCACCTCATACAGTACAGAATAAAGACTGGAAAGATGGAAAGGAAAGTATCTCCAAGGAACTTTCTCTTTGGGCTTCCTCCTCTTTAACGTTATAATTTGCAAAGACGAAATTTGCTTTGGGGAGAGAGAAAGCAAAATGATGCCATTTGAGGCTGTTTTCTCAACATTTAACAGATAATAGAAATTTGCTTTTAAGAAGGGGAGTATTTTGTTTGGAAAAGACCTGAACAATGATGTGTGCTATGGTTTACAGAAGAAATTACAGCAGAAAATGTATTTATAAAGAAGATTAAAAGATGTTAAAGACCCACAAACATTGCTAATATTTCAAAACTGGCTAGTTTTAAACTCTAAACTTCAGAGAGAATTGCTTGGTCCTGAACAATAAGCAAATCAATCACACCACTAACAACAGGAGGAGGATTTCTAGAACTCAGAATGCCACACAGCGGGCAGCCGAGGTTACGCTGCCGTCGTAAGGGAGAATAATGTCCACAACTAGACTCCGCATAGACAACAAATACATTACGCACATACTGCCACAGGACACGGGAATCATGGGAATTAATTTGCTCTGATTCTTATTTAATTACTCAGGCTGATACAAAATATGTAATTTTTTCCTTTGTACATCATTCTCTAAAAAAGGAATAGAAGCAGGTATCACTTCTTTAAATGCTGACTTCATACTTCAAGTATTAAACTGATGGATTCCATTTTCTAGTCACGAAACCAATTACTTAACACGGCATTTTCTGTCCTCCTTTTTGAAAGGTGCACACAAAAATAAAGATTTTTTTTCTCCTTAAATAATCCAGAACATGACGACATATTTAAAAGGAGTGAAACAAAATCTTGTCAGAAACACCCAAAGGAGGCAGCAAAAGGCGGGTGGTTAGAACGTGCAGGAATCCGCAGAGTGGACGGGAGTGGGTGCACTGAAGCCTCAAAGAACTCAAACCCCTGAGTGACCTCGTGGTGCGGCGCTCGGCTCTGGGCCAGACCGTGCCATCCTGGGCACCTCTCCTCACCACAGAAAACCGCAGTTTGCAGCATTTTCCTTCTCACAAGTGTGCAGCCCTAGCACCCAGCCTGTCCGGTCCGGGGTGGGGGTGGGGACGTGCATGCAGGTGACTGCCTGGGATCGTGTATGAACCCCAGTACCATCCTCTCTGAGCTGCGGACCCTGGGGATGGAGCCTGGCCACGCCTCCCGTCCTCCTTCCCCCCCGCCCTGCACACTCACTCACACACTCACACGCAGCCACATGCAGCCCGGCTGTGCTTGGCCACACTCCCGCACGCTCGCACGGAACTCAGTGTGACCCCGCACGTCGTCCAGCAGACATGTCACAAGTGACATGTTCTGAGAATAGAAAAGGAGGGAAGCAAATAATGTTCCAAAATACTGACAGTGGCCACGGTGATAGCTCGTAATTTATGGTAATAACGGAGCCCTTTTGTAAGGCTTTTTCCTACTTATGCTAAATCGTCTTTAATCTAGAAGTGCTTTTTTCCATAAACATGTTTGCAAAAACACAAAAGGATCTTGGTTTTCCCCATACCCACTGTACACTTCCTCATCTTACTCATCTGTCTCCACAAACATCTTGAATATGTTTTTTAAAAATTTTTTTTAATGTTATTTTTGATAGAGAGAGAAGAGCGAGAGAGAGCGCACGTGCGCAGGGGAGGGGCAAAGAGCGAAGGAGACAAAGAATCGGAGGCAGGCTCCAGGCTCCGAGCTGTCAGCACAGAGGCCGATGCGGGGCTCGACCTCGTGAACCGTCAGATCATGACTGAGCCGAAGATGGATGCTTAACCAACTGAGCCACATGGGCACCCCTCGAACATGATTTTTTTTACTGAGACACTTGTAGAAGTAAAGTTACAAAGCAATGACCGTCTCCCCACAGGCATCCCTGTGATTTGCTCATCGTCTGGCACGTACGAAATGTTTTCTCAACAAAGACACCTGCTCACCTGATGTGTGACCAAGAATGAAACGAGCTGACTGCAGCAACAGAAATCTTTTTACAACAACTGCAGCAATTAAAAGTAAACTACAGCCATACACTAAAAGCCCTTAATTATTATAAGGTCTTTACAGTATCAGTACAAGCTGCTTTAAAATCCAAAGTTACTGAGTCCTCCAAATCCTTTCAAATAATCGGGGGGAGGGGACTTCAAGCTAGAGCAAAACACCTGGATACTGAAAAGGGTGTTCAATGAAACGCTTGCGTGCATGTGAGCAAATGCAGGTGGACACATGCGCGCGCACACGCATATGCGCGCCCAGTTACTAAAATGAAGAGTGCATTAACTCTAACACAAAGTCAAAGCTGAAATCGCAAAACACCCTTCATCTTCAGGACTCCCAGCACCTTCAGGGTGAAGGACCCCTTCCAGAGTAAACACGCCAAACAGAAACACGGTCCTGAGGGCGCCCCACGCTAAGGCCGGACACAGATTTGGGAACTGGAAACATTCTCTACATTTTCCCTCTTCAGTTCAAAACTACTGTTTTAATTTATTCTTTAAGCACTTTTTCAAATTTAAGGTTTGCTGTCCTTAACTTATACACACAAAGAATATGTCTGTATCTAATGAAAGATTTAACTCACCCTGGTAAATGTGCCTTCAAAACTGTGAATATCCAGTTGTGGCTTCTGAGCATAAACGTAAGCGCTGATTGAAAACAGGTCCTGGAATATAGAATGTCTGAATTAATTACATTATAATTAAGCAATGTTACTTGGAAAGTTTTCAATTACCAACTTCTATTTTTCATATATTGCTTATCAAAAGTGATGGCTGACTTTCCTATATTTTGTGTGTCAACACTATGAATTAGGATGGAAGATAACCAAGAGAAATCACTTTTAAGCTCAGCAGAGGTGTGGCAATTTCCCTTGCTTCTCCCTCACTGCTGCCGCTGAAGGACAGGTGAGTGTCTGCAACCTGGGAGACGCTGCCCACGCCCTGTTGCCCACGGCTGCCCCGGGTTCAGAGGCAAAGGGACCTTCCCATCCGTGCGCTTTGGAGTTCTGTCCAACTGTGTATCGTGTTTACAAGTTATATGGGTACCAAAGAATTTAGTGAGATTTAAGCAATCCTCACAATTTCACAGAAGTTTTATAAAACAATTTAGCAAATCCTAGATATTTACGACTTCCTTTTAGCAGCTACTGCATTTGCTACAGACAACTGCTTTCCTTAAAGCCATGAGCATCGTGCATTCCCCCATGTGCCTGCACCACAGCCCCATGATCCGTATTTATAAGGTTGTCCGGGAAGGTGTTAGCTATTCACACACTGTAGCAACTTTCCCAGAACTGGTGATGAAGTAGGAAAAGAAGGGTTTAGAATATTCCATTCACTGGTGACATGGAAAAGTTTAAACAGTAAGTCTCCAGAGATGACATCTTGAGCACCTTATTTTAAGACAATTATAAAGATATGTCTGCTGATTTAGAAAATGTAGTTTTAAAACGCTATATAGTTTTATGAATGTTAAATTTTAATTTTCTAATGGTGCATGACAGTTTTTACCAGGAGATCACCAAGAATTTGTAATACTGAAGTTTCTTGTCTGTTTGGACTTTGACAAAACCCAAACCCACAAGGGACACAGACCGCGCTGCGCACCAGACGGCCCAGGGAAGAAGGACTACACATTTTCTCTGTGTGGGGACTCCACACAGCCTACAATGCCCAGCGTGCAGCCCACATTATAAGACAAAACTCCAAAGCACACACCTTAAGTTTGTTATAACCTAAACATGCTAGTCTATTTTTCACCCTGATCCACATGGACACAATAATATTGTACGTGGGTGACCTATATCCACAAGCAGAGATTATTTATAGCGGAGCTCTTCGAGTAAACTAGTAAAGGTCTTTTTAGTTCTTGATATTTTACTTGAGGTTTAAAAATGCAATCTTAGTCGGCTCTCAAGAAGCTGGACAAACACAACACTACGCAAGCCATCTGTCCTTATAAGGGGCCTGAAATGTCAAGGATACGGCAAGGGGGAGGCCCAGAGCCCCGACCTGCTGCGCCCCCGTTCCCGGGCAGTGCCCTCACCTCTGCGTGTCCCCCCGACCCCGTCTAGACTCCCTGCTGCCGCCTGAAGGCAGACTGGATTTCCCGTCTGCCCCGCAAGCGATCTACACCGTAACAGCAGACAATGCCTGCACCTCAGGATAACTGAAACCCTCAACTACAGAGGCAAACACACGTCTAAGTTTAAGGTGAATTCTGTAATATAAATGCAGGTTTGATACAACAATCCAACAATCCAGTGACTACAGAAAAAAATTAATGGAAAGAGAGAAAACTAGCCACTCACACAGGAACTCGTCAGACTCAAGCTCACTGCACAGGAAGGTAAAAGCTGTGGACGGTGGGTCTCCGACCAGGGTGGGCTTCCCGATGAGGCTGGAGGGACCTGCCCTCCGCAGCTCCACCCCCCTCAAATTGTCCTCAGAGCAGGTGCCGGGTCTGGGGCACAGCTCTCACGGCCCGGCCCGGAAGTCGCATCATTTGAAGTCCCACCCCATGCTGGTGACCCCTCCATGGCCCCATCTGTCTCGGAAACGTCTCACTGATGTTAACTTGTGGTCGGCGTCCCAGATCAGCCATGGTCCGCAACAGTGGACCCCAGCTTCTCTCACCTTCCCACATGTGGCACATTAGAGCAAGGCAGTCAGACTACTAAGTGCCACTGTCCCAGAAAGGGAAGGTCTCTTCTGGGCCCTTCCCCAGCAAGTGATGGGGTGTGTAAAGCCACTGTGAAAGGGTCTGAAGATTCAGATTTCCTCCTGACCAATTCCTAAACATGACATGTCTTAGGATTAAGCTGCATGAAAATAATATTTTCCTGTAAAAAATGCTTTGTGCTTCCTGCATAAAACCCTTCTGGCTGAAAGTCTGGGCAGGTGACATGAGGCCCGCAGGAGCCCAACAGAGGCCCTGAAGCTGGGCAGCAACACAGGTCAAGGTCACGGCTGCCCCTCACTGCTGTTGGCGGGCCCACCCCTCCCGCTGCCAGAGACGGGCGTCTGAGATGCAAAGGGGCTACGGGAGCTAGAGCCCCGGCTGCTGGGGTCTCCCGCTCAGACGTGGTGCGAACGGGCGGCTGCAGGCTCTACCGGCTCGGGGGCACAGCTCCCCCAGCCGCGTGAGGTCTGAGGACAACGGTACCGCTCGCGCTCCTCCGAGAAAGACACCGCGGCCGAGGGCTGCGCAGACACAGGACCAGAGCTGACTTGAGAAAGGCCTGCTGGCGAGCAAGGCCGGGTGGGGTCTGGAAATGGGCCTTCAGGCGGGTCCCCACCACGCCCAGATGAGAAAACACGCGCTCGAGCATCGTGCTCCATGCTGAACACCTGCTTCTGCCCAGGAGCCTGGGACCTGGTACGTGCCTCCACGAGCCTCCACCCGCTCGCCTGGTCGGGCCCTTTCACACGTGTGCCCCCCACACGCCGCCGGGATGGGCAGCGCACCGCGCATGAGGCCACTGGGAGGGGCTCTGGGAGCTGTGTGCTGCTTCCTCCAGATTCGCCCCATGTGCCCTTCATGTGGCTGCGTCCCGTGTCCTTTCGCTGGAATAAATCACGGTCGTGAGGAGGACTCTGTGCTGAGTCCAGGGGGTCCTCCTAGGGAATCATTAAAACTGGGGCGCCTGGGTGGCTTAGTCGGTTGAGCGTCCGACTTTCGCTTAGGTCATGATCTCGCGGTTCGTGGGTTCGAGCCCCGTCGGGCTCTGTGCTGACTGCCAGCTCGGAGCCTGGAGCCTGTTTCAGTCTGTGACTCCTCTCTCTGACCCTCCCTGCTCACGCTGTCTCTCTCTCTCCTAGAAATAAATAAAAACATTAAAAAAAAAAAAAACTGGGGAGAGGGGTCTTGGGGCACCTGGATGGCTTAGTCGGTTAAGCATCTGACTCTTCATTTTAGCTCAGGTCATAATCTCAGTTTGTGAGGTCGAAACTCATGTTAGGCTCTGTGCTGACAGTGTGGAGCCTGCCTGGGATTCTCTCTCTCCCTCCCCACTACCCCTTCCCGCTCGTGCTCACTCACTCTAAAAATAAATAAAGAAACATTAAAACAACTGAGGGTGTTTGAAGTTCCCCTAACACAGAGAGTTAACCATTTTTTCCCAGAGTTTTCGTTTTCATTTTCTGTTATCTGTTTTATTTTGGGTTTGCCTCAGAATAAATGTTGTAGCATGGCTGCCATATTTAGACAGGAAAACACAGACTAGCAGAGGCAAAAAGACACTGAGGCTGAGGACCAGGACAACCACTGCAGCTGAAGAGTGACGGTGAAGACAGGGACCCGAGACAGGAGAGTGACGCAGATGGGCCCTAACTTCTGGCATCCTCTCATCCTGACCCCATGCAACCTACATTCAGGGTGGGTTTCCAGAAGCCCCCCCAAGTTCAGGAAAGATAAGAGTTCAGCGTTCGACTTCAGCCAAGTTAACTACCAATTAAAACAAAACCAAACACAAAAAACAAAACTCTTCAGAAGAACATAAGTCAATCCAGTCTCTACAATGTATCATTAGAAATTTGAAGAAATAATCAAAATTTCTAGACGTATGAAGACACAAAAAACAAGGTCCATATTAAGGAAAGAATTCAATCAATAAAGACTGATTCTGGGATGCCTGGGGGGCTCAGTCAGTTAAGCATCCGACTCTGCATTTCGGCTCAGGTCATGATCTCACAGTTCACGAGCAGCATGGAGCCTGCTTGGGATTCTCTTTCCCTCTCTACTCTGCCCCTCCCCCACTGGCATGCATGTGCATGCTCTCTCTCTCTCAAAATAAACAAACTTAACAAAATAAAGACTAATTCTGATATGACCAGATCAGAATTAAGAGATGAGAATTTGAAGCAATTATAACATTTCAAAGACTTAAAGAAAAATATTCTCCTAAAGAATAAACAATGTGAAACAAAAGCACACACACAAAAATACATTTAAGGGGAAAAAAACCAAATGGAAATTCTAGAATTAAAAAAAAAACGATACATGAAATAAGTTTATTAGGTGGATTTAATAGCAGATGGAAGATGACAGAATCGAATCAGTGAATTCAGAGAGAGATCAAGAGATAAAGACTCTGAAGACACAAAGGAAAAAGATCTAGAAAAGGACACGGATACAGCACCACTGGCAGAATGTCAAGAGGTCACCATGTTACGCCTGGGCTCCTGGAAGGAGTGGACAAGGAATGGGGGGGAAGGAAAACTGTGAAGAAGTAAGGACTAAAAATGTGCCAAATATATCAACAGTCCAGACAAATTAACTTAGAAAAACCCTAGGCAGATAAATAAAATTAAAAACAAAACAAAACAAAAACCAATAAGTACAACAACAAAACAAAATCCCGTTGCTAAAAAAACAGAGCGAAAGGAAAACCTCACAAATACGTAGAGAAAAGTGACACATCACACACGGGAATGACTATCAAAGTAACACTGATTTCTCATTGGAAATAATGGAAGCGGAAGACAGTGGAACAAAATATTTAAAGTGCTACAGGGAAAAAACTGGTCAACCCAGAATTTAACACTCAGCAAAACTATCCTTTCCTGAAACAGCTAAAATAAAGATTTTTCAGATGAACGAAAATGAGAATTCACTATTCGCAGGCACACACGACAAGAAATGTTAACAAAAGGGAACTGTTTAGGTGGCAGGGAAATGTTATCGAGTAGAACTCAGTCTTTTAAAAAGAATAATGAGGAACAAAAATGGTAAATAGCAAAAGAAAAACAAAAATCTTGTTTTTCCACTTCATATTTCTTTAAAATACAGATGAAACATTGGAATAACTTATATGCAGATATACTGCATATGTAAAAAGTATATGAATGCATACAACAACCAGAGATATGCGCAGAAGACGCACAATATACTTTTAGAAGAAAGGACAGGGTAAAGTTCTTACATTTTATGTCAGGTGACACAATTTTACCTTCTCCAACACACTTTACGGTTACATATGTATTATAATCTCCAGCAAGTAGGAGAAGAGGAACAGCAAAAAGCCAACAGATGAAGTCTAAATATATTCACCGAGGCTAACCCTGAGACACGGCGGCCTGGCCCAGGAGAGGGGCCCGGGGGACTGCTGGCCTAGCTCTCTGAAGAGCAGTGCTGGCCAAAGCGGTGGAAGAATTGCCCCTCAACAGGAGAAGGGATGGTTCTTCAACATCCTAACAGGTCACGGGCGGGGGGGTAAATAAATGCCAATAAGGGTAATATTGTTCACTTATGGGTGGGAAATAGAAGGACTTTCCAGCCGATGTGAGGAAGACCGTCTGTGGAGAGAGGCGGCGGGGCAGACTGAAAGCGCGGACGAGGGCGGCAGTGACCGCAGACGGTCACGGGGCTACGGGCTTGCTGTCTGGCCTGTGCTGATGCCTCACAGGTGCTCTCAGGTGCGCGCTGTAGACCTATGTGCAATCCGCTGTCTGCCGCTGGGGCCTCAACACCCGGGAACACACCCCGCCAAGATGACTGCAGGTGGCGTAAGGAGCAGGCCGGAGTCGGGGAGCGGCTCTCACCTCTGGCCTTCGCGCTCCGAGACACAGAACAATTCCCCTCCGGGTCCGTGCGCCTGCTTCTACTTCAGCGGCCACGCCTTTCTCAGCAGCCTCACTTGGTCCTTTCTTCACAGCTTCTGTTTGGATTGTAATATCCTCTCAGGTTTCTTAAACTACATTAGAGATTTATGTTTAGTCTCTTTCCACGGAAGGTAGAGCACGAGGAGAAGAAGTGCAGGGCCCGCAGGCCCTCTCCCCGCCCCACCCCTCCTGCTGGCGAGGCTGGAGGGAAGCAGTCACGTGGGACACAGCTGAGGGTCACATGTCTGTGACGGCAGAGCCGCCCCTTAGCCGAGACCACCCACCTCTGGGCCGCTGAGCCTGAGCGAGGGGGAAGCCCGTCTCTCACAGTCTGCAGTTATCAGTCCAGGAAACAGAAACCACTAGATCTCAGGAGCAGAAAGGGACTCACCATGTGGAACGAGATGCTTCCAAAATCACAAGGAGGGACCAGACTCATGACTAAACCTCCAAAAATGACTGTCAGAATGTGACAAAAAGGGGCCTCCGTGGGCAATACCACTGCAACTACGGAGTCCCAGACACCCACGGAGCTGGAGTCCAGGTGTGCGGACACGGACCACAGCACCCCCACCCGTGACGCCGAGGGGGCCCTGCCAGCGCAGAATGGCCAACGGGGTGGGAGGAGCCCTCGTCCTCGGGAGCCTGGCTGTCTAACCTGGGAAAGCTCGGTCACAGACCTTCACCAGCGCGTGCAAGCCGCGCTGGTGAACCCTCACGTTCCCAGAGAACAGAGGTGGGGGGCCAGGCGAAGGGTGAGGACAGCTGCGCACCGCAGAGGGTCTGCTGCTGCGGCTCAGAGTGCCTGTTCGCTAAGAACAACTTACTTTCAAGTTAATTACGCCAAGCCGGCTGGCACAAGAAAACACATCGTGTCATAACCGTAAACTGAGGGAGACACGAGAGAACTAAGCAGCAGCCCAACGACTGCTGGGAAAAGGCATGCCTGGAAGCCCTTTGTCACTTCACTATTAGCCTATTGAGGTATCTTTCAAAAAAAATGAAGCTCTCGTACGGCAGACTACCTCTGATACATGGGAAGCAAGAACGATCCTCATCTCCACACGCACATGAACATTCAGAGGAACGCCTTTCATCTAGTATATTAGACATCAAACGACTGAATAATGGCACAATAATGAGAATGTCATTCGAAGCTTTTCACGATAATTTAAAAATCATTCTGAAGTTTTCAATAATGTAGGAAAGCCTCTGCTATTAGGTCAAGGGCAACATTTGTTCGCATTACTTAAAGGTCATTAAAATACATCCTTAATCATAACATGTGGTTCATTACAAATAAAATT
Source organism: Proteles cristata cristata (assembly GCA_017311185.1). Classification (NCBI taxonomy): domain Eukaryota; kingdom Metazoa; phylum Chordata; class Mammalia; order Carnivora; family Hyaenidae; genus Proteles; species Proteles cristata. The sequence goes on from JAESUZ010003987.1 coordinate 128,922, forward strand.
GCCTTTCGTTCAATAAAACTAATTAAATGTAAATGGTATTGTTTACTGCTATATAGATCTTTTGAAATAAATCAGCAAGTCATGATTTATTGTGACCTCATTGTTGTTAATAAATCTGCCTGATCACAAAAGGCAGAAACGCGCTTCCCGAACGTGTACGGGCGCCTGAAGCACGCCTTCCGGATGCCTGTGCGGCCGCGGCCACGAGGAGGCGCCGCTGGGCCCGCAGCTCTGCTCCTGCTACGGGGCCTGTTCCAACCGCAGCGGCCTCATGGCGTCGGGGGGCAAGGGTGACGGCAGAGCTGGACAGGCTGTTCTTGGTGGGGGCCTTAGTTCTTCCAGAAAAGCTCTAAGGTTTGCAGGTTTACTTCTTCTTAGTGTCACAACGCTCAACTGACGGTGTCACAAACAGCGATGACGCCGAGTATTCCAAATCCATCACAGCAGAGACGGAAAGTCATGTCAGTGACAGTGAGGGGAAGAGCAAGCTATTAAAGGAAAAACCAAACTGTCCTGCCTGAATCCATGATGAAAGTAGAGCTACTTTCCCTGTGAAAGAAAAATCTATACAAATATGCCGAATTACATGAAGCTATGAATTTAAACTGATAATGAACCAGAAATTCAGTTAAACTTTCTTTTTTTCTAGGATATACTGATTTACAGTTTTATGGACATATCAAAACTTAAAATGCTTTCATTTTACTACACAGTTACTGCACCTAAATGCTTAATCACACTGTCTATCAAAACGCATCAACCATAAAAACTTTAAATCAGCATCATCTGAAGTGCGTGCTACAACCCTGTAGCTGTTCGTGAAACTTACACACGTCTGTCACTGATAAAAATGGAAGAGCATGTCCTTATGACGCCGAGCGAAACAAAACGTCACTTCTTGTGGATCACAGCAAACAGGACAGGCAAAGGTACGGATGACAGCGCGGCAGGATTTAACTCCTCTCTTGACACATACTTTACACGCAGTAGCCCGCACATGTTGCACGTGTACATGTGTGCACTGAGCCACATGCACGCCCACGACGTGGCCACACTGCTCCTTCTGCAGGGCTGGAGCCGTGGCCGCTGGCCTCCTGTTGAGGCTCCCCGGCTCCCCTGAACCCTGCGTGAACACCAGCGGCCGAGGCACTCTCAGTCATCTGCCTTAAGTTTGGCTTTTCTTTCAGGCACATTCTTTCTAATACAGTTTTTAACTCAACACTTTCCTTTCTACCACTTGTAGCAGAACTAAAGCTATTACAAATGACTGCTCAGTGCAGACGTTTCCAACTGTCCACGCCGGTGACTCTAGAATTCTTGCGAGGGAGTGCAGAGGGAAAGACGCAGGGTGGGGCCCCAGCGTGTGCATGACAGCAAACAGAAATCCTTCCCAGTCACTTGGGATTCCTGATCCTGCTCTCCCCGCTTAGTTCTGGAGAGCTCACGAGGACACAGGCTACAGAGAGAAGAAAGGACACAGAGGAAGAACAAGCAACGGGAGAAGCCACGGCTCCTCCCAAGCACTCAGCTCGAATCACATCAGAAAGCCAACCAGCCGCAGGCATGTCTCGTGAGAGAGACAAATCCATCTCAGCAAACAGTGTGAGGCCTGCACACTAGACGACCTACGTATCAAGGGGCAGCACAGCTCCATTTTGCCACCTTGAAGAAAAGCAAGGCAAAGCAGACAGAGAACAGGGGAGTCTGAGCGAGCCTGGGAAGAGCTGAGAAAGGAGGACGCCGCAGGGCACAGTTGCAGGCTCTGGCACAGCGCGACTGGGCCCAGGTCACAGGGCACGACACCCAGCTGCGCACTCGACACTCACTCTAACGACAATCCTTTAGCCACACAGAGTTAGTGGTGGCATCCAACTCCCTTTGCTGTGAGTCTGTGTGCAGGGGACGCCTGAATAGTTCTAACAACCAGCCTCACTGCCCGCCGACACGCACCTCGAGTGGGGAAGGCGATGAGGGAACACTGACCACGACCAAGCATCCGTAAGCACGAAGGAAACAAACTTCCACACCTGCTGAATACAGCCTGAAACATTGCCATGGCAGAAGAGATTCTAAAGCGCCAAGTGAAGCAGCAGCAGACTGGAAAGCTGCATTTGCAACAGCCACACGCGTGGCCGAGGTGGGGGAGCGGGGTGCTCACGCGGAGCTGGGGACGTGAGGCTCTGAGGCCAGCTCAGGGCAACTTAAATTTTTGCAAGATCAGTGAGCTACTTAGTAAGCAGCATTGCTCACTGGTTAACAAGTTGATTCCTTAAGTTTGTTTCCTACGAACAGCTTGACTCAAAATAAACGCAATAAGGATAGATTTGATGTGTAGAGCAGGAATCATTTTTAAATTTAAATATAATCATGGAGGGGCGCCTGGGTGGCTTAGTCGGTTAAGGGTCAGACTTTCACTTAGGTCATGATCTCGCGGTTTGTGGGTTCGAGCCCCGCGTCGGGCTCTGTGCTGACTGCCAGCTCAGAGCCTGGAGCCTGTTTCAGAGTCTGTCACTCCCTCTCTCTCTGACCCTCCCCTGCTCATGTTGTCTCTCTCTCTCTCTCCTAGAAATAAAACATTAAAAAAAAAAAATTTTAAATATAATCATGGAGTACAAACATTCAAAACATGAAACCAAAGGCAGTAGGCATTTTGTTTTTAAAAATTATTCTTATCGAGACATATCCAAACACAACATTGGGCAAATTCAAGGTACACAACACGCTAACTGGACACTTCCGGTGCTGCAATAAGATGGCCAGGGTAGCAAGAACACTTAGCACCGCAGCCGCGTCCCATGTGGTAACGAGCACCATGGCCATGTCACATGCAATAATTAGAACCGCGGCCAAGTCCCATGTGGTAACAAGCACCATGGCCACGTCCCATCCGATAATTAGAACCGCGGCCGCATCCCATGTGGTAACGAGCACCGCGGCCATGTCCCATGCGATAACAGGCACTGCAGCCACACCCCATGTGATAATTAGCACCAAAGCCTATTACATAAGTAACTTTTAAAAATGAACCATTTTTACATCACCAGCAGGCCGTACCACAAACACACCAGACTTTCAAAGGGACACAAGATGCCACACATGAAAGCCCTGGACAAGACATAAGGGGACTGGAGACCGATGTAAATGCTTAACAAGCTGTGTACGAAGACCCCTGGAAACACACACGAGGAAGTAAGCAGACGCCACAAACACAAACTTATAAAAAATAAAAATACAAGAAACAGACTTTCTTAGATAAGAGATCTCTTCAACCTCACGAGAAAGATAAATGTAAATTTAAACAAAATGCCATTTCCAGTCATCAGATGGGAGAAGACTGTGGACAGGTCAACTGACAGACTGATCCACAGGAGACGCATGTCTGCCGTCTTCTCAGGAACATTCTGGCAAAAGAACCAAAATCCTTCAAATATGCTTATCTTTGATTTTTAACACTATTTATAAAATGCCAGTAAACACCAGGCTGGTCACTGAAGTCATAATTTGTCAAGCACCACGCGACTATGAGCACTTGCAGAGACACAGGCTTTCTAACATAAAAAGAAGATACAAAACATACTGTAGAATAAACATCCTAACAGGATAAAGTATGTACAGAGCCACCCGACCACACAAGTGTGTGGTGAGGACACGGGAGAGAAGGGGCGCTGTCGGGAATCATTTTCACCCAAATGTGAATGGCAGCCAACGTTAACCAGTAAAATCATGATAGTTTTCCATCCTTTTTTATGATTTTTTATTCTGTGCTTGATGAACACAATTATAATTTTAATTATAATTTGAATTCTTTTTTTAAAAACCTTTTTAGTGTTTATTTTTGAGAAAAAGAGACAGAGCATGAGTGGGGGAAGGAGAGAGACAGAGGGAGATACAGAATCTGAATGAAGCAGGCTCCAGGCTCTGAGCTCTCAGCACAGAGCCCGACATGAGGCTCGAACTCATGAACCACGAGATCATGACCTGAGCTGAAATGGGATGCTCAACCGACTGAGCCACCCACGTGCCCCCAACTATAGTCTGAAATGTCATATAGATCAGTTAGTCCATGAGGTATTTATATCTCTCATCAAAAATTAATCAAGGACTTCTACAAGCTTTGTTGCTGTAACTGGTATGAGACTTGCCCTCTCACCACAAACATCGGAGAAATGGACAAAATATGAGAAACAGCAGTTTTCAGACACGAAACACAGTACTTGTCGATGCATCGCAATTCTGTGGCCCCAGGGAGAAGAGAACACAGATGTGAGCCCACGTGTGGCCAGCTTCCTGCATCAGTGGATTTTCCAACCCACAGAGTGAAGGGGAAGCCAAGCCCACAAAGGTCATCTTCTTAAATTCAGGGACAGAGACCAGAGCTCGGGGGAGCAGGGCAGCTAATGTCTGCAAGACCTGGGAGGGAAACAGCGGAAAGGACCACAGGCCACTGCGCTGGGCTCACAAGCGCATCACCACTGGTGCCACCTCACGCTTGGCTGGGGGAGGGGAGCTCTGGCCAGGCACAGCGCACCCAGAGCACCCTGGCCAGGACCCGCCTCACGGATGACGCAAATGGGCAAGAGACCAAGTCTGACCAGCCAGCCACTCAGAGACATCTCTGAACAACCTAGAATTTCCGCAGTTACCCCAGAGAGACCAGGCCCCTGTAGAAGGATTCCTCCAGCATCACAATAAAGGGGATTCCGGACTCATAACAGAAAGCAGCAATGTAAAAATCAAGTTTACTTCCACTTTGAGTAGTTAACAAAGAGAAGAAAACTAAACACAAACTACATGAGAACAAAGGGAATAAATATCAGAACAGAAATAAGTAACACAAAAAATACACCAACTATAAAGATTATTAAAGACACGAAAACCAAGTTCTTTGAAATAGGACTAAAATCTGTGAGCCTCTGAGGAGACTGGACTGACTGGGAAGAAAAGATACAAATTACCAATACTGACTATGCAAGAGGAGATCCTACAACTACTAAAAAATAGTAACAGAATATTATGAATTTTGTATCATTAAATTTGACCACTTATATGGAACAGCTAACTCTTCAAAAAACATAAATTTCCAATGAACAAAATAATCTGATTAACGCTACTGTCTACTTTAGAAATTCAGTTCTTAACGACTTTCCCACAAAGTAAACTAGTAGCTCAGATAGTTTCAAGGCTGAGTATGTCCAATAGTGTAAAAAAAAAAAATTAATGAATAACACCAACCTTATACCAACTACTTCAACAAACACAGGAGGTAAAAGACGCCCCAACTTCTTTTATAAGGCCAGCACCCCAGGCAACAAAGGCAGAACAGACAAACGCCAGCAAGAGCAACGAGGTCAGGATTCCCCGTGAACACAGGCACACAATCCTTCCCCAAATATCAGCAAATCAAATATCGCAATACACAAAAAGGACACTCAGCCTGAACAAATGTGATTGGGTTCATCCCGGGAATGTGAGGATGATATACAATCAATCAGTCCATATCAACCATCATGTTAATAGGTAAGAAAGAAAAACCATGTGATCATGTCAACAGACACAGAGAAGCTTTTCAAAAATCTAATACCCATTCATAACAGAACCTCTCAGCAAACTAGGAACAGGAAGAATTTCCACATCCCGATAAGGGGGATATTAAAAAATTCTATGGCTACCCTCACACATGATGTGAAAAGGCCACGTGTGCCCCAAGAATGGAAAGAAGACAAGTGTGAACGCCTCACCACTTCTGTTCAACAATGCATTAGTGATCGCGGCCAGTGTGATACCGCAAGGAAGAGAAGGCTGTCCGTGCACACTTGCATAAGAGCTATACTATCTTCTTTGCACACAGCATGACCAGGTAGACAGAACATTCTAGGGAATTATACAAAAGCCACCAAAAAGGCACGAACAGACATTTCACCAAAGAGGACACACAGTTGGAAAACGAGCACATGAAGCAACATTCCACATTAACAGCTGTTACAGAAACGCAAACTACAATGAGGTGTCACTACACACTAAAATTTAAAAAAAATTTTTGACCCCACCAAAAATTAGCAAGGTTGTGGGGAAACCGAGGCGATCATGCATGGTCAGTGGAAGTCGCATGACGCAGCCGCTCTGCAAAGCAGTCTGGCAGCTTCCACACACACGCTTTCCCACACCTTCCCCCTGTGCCTGCCCGCTGTGGGCAAAGCTCATCTGTTCAGTAAGGAAGGGTCAATGTCACCTCAACTACAACCTTCATCAATGGGGCCAACACAATCTTCCTTCTCTTGTTCACAGTCAATACGCTGTATTAACCCAGTCAAATAAATTGCACGTAATACTCTACAGCCTTTAAATAACCACCCCGGAACGAGGAGAACTGACAGACGGAAGAAGGCACCGAGTGCTGTGCCACGTGACACCGACTAAGGAGCTGACCCAGAACAGCAGTGTGGACGACTTCCAAAAACAACCTGTGACTAGCGAGTGATGGAGAGCATACAGTGCAGTGAGATGACAGCAGAGGTAGAAGAATTTTTCTGCATCTAGAAAGGGAAGAATTAAAAAAAGGACACAATTTGCATATAGCTGGTTTTATCAGCTCAATACTACACACACACGAGCATACCTAACATTTTTAATGAGCAAACAGCAATACGAAAGTGGGCAAAAGAGAAGGGCCAACAACCAAATAAACACAAGTTTCTAGTGAACGTGTGGTGGAAATTTTCAACTGAATTAGTAATCAAAGAGGTACAAATTAAAACAATGAACTGTCCATTTTTTCTCTACCAAACATTTTTCTTCAATATTTAAGTGTTTTGAAGCACATTCGCCAGGAATCCCCCTGCTGGTTACAGGAATATGGGCATGACTCTTCCGGAATGACCTGCTGGAAGTGGAAATCATCAGTGCTCCTTCACCCACACACACACTGTTCCACCTCTCACCATTTATCTGAAAAAGAAAGACTTGCTATTTACAGGCCTCCTCTTCACATTTATTTACTTAAAAACTACACAAACTAGGGGTTGCCTACTTGCCCCCCCTCCCCCCATGACAGAGGTGCATGGTGTTAGCTGATGAACTGAGAGGGTCCTTCTCCAAGTCAGGGGTGAGGAAACCAAGGCCTGGAGCTCCAAGCTGGTGCCCTGCACCCTCTTCTGTGTCACCCAGGGGTGAGAATGGTTGTGTGCGTTTGTTTTAAAGGGTTGCAAAAAAGTCGGGGAGGGCTGGGTGGCTCAGTCGGTTAAGCGTCCGACTTCGGCTCAGGTCACGATCTCACAGTTTGTAGGTTCGAGCCCTGCGTTGGGCTCTGTGCTGACAGCTCAGAGCCTGGAGCCTGTTTCAGAGTCTGTGTCTCCCTCTCTCTCTGACCCTCCCCTGCTCACGCTGTCTCTCTCTCTCTCAGAAATTAATTTTTTAAAAATGTTAAAAAAAACTTAAATAAATGAGAGAGAGAGAAGGAGGGAGGGAGAGAGGGAGAAGGAAAGGCAGGAGAGGGTACGTGACCTGCATTATTATGTGATGATGAATAAATGGACAAAAGAAAGAATAAGCAAATGCTCATTTGTGAACAACATGTTTTGCAAGATACAGAAAAAACATTTAAAAGAATGAATTTCAACCTAGGGACCACCAAACATATAGGCAACCGAAAACACCTAGAAAAGCTTTACACACGCCACAGACGCTTGCTTTCCTAGAAGTCCAGTGTGCGCGGGACGGGGAAGGGCATTAGCTGGAAACCATGCGCAGCACGAGCAGCTCTTCCCATCCAGACCCGACCCATCTAAGGAAAACGACCAAACTGACAGCATCTCCAGTTTTCTTTGGTCTGCACCCGTTGTGAGCAAATCACGTAAGAAGAACGAAGCTCCTCTCGTTCAAGTACATACGAGCACCAGGTGGCTTCACCCGTGGGTTTGTCACAGAGAGGTGTGTGCCGGCTGAGGGCAGCCTCCGCGGTTGTGCGACACGGCTGACAATGCTGGCGCCCGTCAGCTCGGTTCCCTCCGATGCCACCTCTGCCTACTCCCCGGGAGCAGAGGGGCCCCGGGCGACGACCATGCAAGGTGCCCACGGCGCGCTGCTCCTTCCGTCCCCCGCCTCCTAACGGAAGAGACTTCTCTGGCGTCAGCAGGACGGCCAAGCACACGCACCAGGCCCCACAAGGAGGCGAACTTCGTCCGAGCTCCGGGCTCTCCGAAAACTATGGGAACCAGCCCAGTAGACAGCCAGTTAGCAATAATGGACTCGCTTAACCCGGCCTGAATGATACCCAATTGAGAGGGTTTAAAAATAGAACCCAAGGGGCGCCTGGGTGGCTCAGTCGGTTGAGCGTCCGACTTTGGCTCAGGTCATGGTCTCACGGTTCGTGGGTTCGAGCCCCGCGTCGGGCTCTGTGCTGACAGCTCAGAGCCTGGAGCCTGTTTCAGATTCTGTGTCTCCCTCTCTCTCTGACCCTCCCCTGCTCATGCTCTCTCTCTCTGTCTCTCAGAAATAAATAAAACTTAAAAATTTTTTTAAAATAAAAAATAAAAATAGAACCCAAAAGTAAAGGGAAAGGGAGAGAAAAGCAAGTGTCGGGCCAACAGCAATGCAAATCCACGCCCAGAGCGGGCAGGCGCTAAGCCACCACAGAACGATTTTGGCATAATTTTCAACAATCCTTTGTTAGTAATCATAAAATTATTTTGAAAAACTGTCAGTGTGTTCAGTAAGCTAGCTGGCACGCAGCCATGTGCGTGCTGCCCGGCGGCAAGCAGGGCAAGGGCACTCACCCCCAGGGCCGGCAGCCTCTGCGTGCAGCTCACCGCCACCTTCAGCTTCCAGTCAGTTTCCCCATCGAGCTGGTCAGTGCGAATAAAACATGAACCTGGGGATGAGAAGAGAGTCCCAGAGTTACAGGTATTCAGGGCACAATTCTCCAGCAACTGGGACACAGGAATGAGGCTCTAGAGGCTCATGGAGACAGAAGTCCTGAAAAGGCTTCATTTACTTGGTTCACAAACGAGTGTGCTGAGAAGACACAGGTCATTAATGGATCACTCACCTCCGATGTGCTGTTCTTGCCTAGTAAGGCTTCATGCTAATTAGTGCTTTATTTTAGAAAAACTGCATTACCCATTTCTACCCTCAATTCATGTTCCGATAAAAAGAGAATAAATAAATACACAAAAATACCCAAGAGTATGTGCCAGAACTCCCAGCTGATCAACCACGGGATGCACAACACAAGAAAATACCAAATTACAAAATTCTGTTTACCCTTTGACCATGCTCTCACACCATTTCTCAGAACCTATACCAAACAAAGACGTGTACCAGGTGAGCCTGTCACATCGTCATGGGAACAAAGGGCTGTGAATTGGCGAAAAACAGGAGCACAGGCGGCAGGAAAAGACAGCCAGGACGGAAGATGGGGCACAGGTGAAGATGGGGGGGGGGGGAGGAACCAAGGAAAGGGAGGGAGAAAGAGAACGAGAGGGACCTCAAATTCTCCTGCTAACGATCCCTAGGGTGCACACGGCCAGGAGAAGAAGGCAGTTTACAGACACTGCGTGGAACAGCGTGGAACAGCACCTTCCCCTGAAGAGCCCGCTGGGAGAGGGAGGGGACATGCAGGTGTGGATGGGGGAGGGTGTTGCCACGCCTTTCTGGGTGCCCCCCGTTTTGCACTGCTGCCTCTGAAATCATACGTGTTTTACATGATTGAAAAAACCAAATTACATCAAACATCTAAAAACCAACCCCTAAGAGCAAACACATAAAGTAATATATTAGCAGTTTCATTACCAATGAATTCCAGGGACGTAAGGTTTTCAAAAGCTTACTTACAAAATCAACCAGGTCCAGAAAGCCACCGCAGCCTGGGTGTGCCCTGGCAAATTAGGACAAGGACCTGCAGACAACTCAAGACCCCCAGGAGAGCCTGCACGGGACCTGTCCCACACGGCCCTCCCGACACAGAAGTGAGTCGCCCTCCCTGGACTTGCAAAGGCAAAAGAAAGACCCAGCGGGCCTGAAGACATGACACCAGCAACGGCCCCATCGGAGGGACAGACAGGACACGGGCTGAAAAGCCATGAACACAGACTGAGGGTCTGTGGGCCCCCCGCTTGGCCCAAGGTACGCACGGTGGGGGTCCCGGAAGAGAGAGAGCAGGGCCAAGGGACCACCAGCTGGAGGGACTGTTCCTGAAGACCCCGCAGGCGTGACGAGCGCACGCATGTGAGCATCTGTGAAGCCCGCGGGAAGCCACGTGAGGTGAACGCAGGCAGACCCGCTCTGAGACGCTGTCACCAGACTCAGGAGACAGAGAGAGAATCCTGAAAGCAGCAAGAGAGAAGAGAATCATCACACCCAAGGGACCCTCAGCAAGATTATCTGCAGATTCTTCATCAGAAACTTTGGGTTTAAAGAAAGTGCCAACACAGTCAAGACGCCACTGGAGAAAAACCTGCCACACGGGAATCCACATCCAGCAAGATATGGCCCTCTCACTGGGCCGCACAGTGAGAGGGAGAGCGAGACGTTCCCAGACAAACACACGCCGTGGCAGGTGGTGACCACCGACCTTTCCTGCAAGAACTGCTCCCAGGAGTAGTGCAGATGCAGGGACAGGGCGGGAGCTGAGGTCCCGGCGCAGGCCAGCACACGGCCAGTGGCAGAAGCTGGCAGTATGGCCACAACAGTCTCTAACTGCACTTGGTTTTCTATAAGATTCACGGGATTAATAAATTTAAAGAAAAAAGAAACCATCACTCCAAAAGTTGGAATTATGTAACTCTGGCTTTTATGTTCACATCGTGCTTTCTACATAACCTGAAACAGTAATGCACTTAAAACAATTTTTAGTTTATGTTTTGGACACGTAATATACAAAATGTGATTCTGTGACATCCACGCCAAAGGGGGTTCGGAGCTGTGAAGGAGCCGTTTTGTGGGTCATCGAACCCAAGACGGTACAAACTGAAGTGAGGACCCTGTCACATCAGGGTGCTGAATACCACTCCCACGGTGACCACAGCAAAAACAGCTCCAGGAGGACACAGAATGCAGTGAGAAAGGGATTTAAACATTTCACTACAAAATATTAACCCAAACAGAAAATAACAATACAGGAAATGAGGACCAGAAAGAGCTCTAAGGCGCAGGGGAAACCACGTGCACAGGGAGAGAACTCCATCTTCGTCGTCACTTCAAGATGTCAGAGGACGGAGCTCCCCAAAGAGAGGCGGGCAGGATGAGTGACAAGGCACCGTCACCACGTGGGGACTGGGGGGGGACTCCCTTCAGCTCCAGAGCCACACAGAGGTTGAAAGAGGAAGGATGGCAAGAGGCGTCCAGTGGGACACAGAATGGCAGCTGGTCCCAGAACTAAACACCGAACTAGCAGATGAGGCAGCAGCTCCCTGCTGGGGACAAGCCCCCAGGAGCCGAGAGACACGTGCACGCCGTGCGCGCTGTGTCCCCGCGGCGCCATCCACGGGAGCCAGGCACAGGCAAGCCCGCGTGTCCGCTGACGGGCGCACGGGTAAGGAAGGCGGCCTCCACGTACGCAGCGTTCCCGAGCCAGAAAGAGGAAGGAAAAGGTGTGACACAACACGGTGAACCCCAAGGACACCACGCAAAACGAAACGAGCCACGCGCACACAAATACTGCAGGACCCCACTTACACCAGGTTCTCAGGATCAGATCACACACAGAACGCAGAACGCAGGCTGCCAGAGGTGAGAGGAGGGAGGACCAGGAGCTACTTTTTAACGGACGCAGAGTTCCTGCTCTACACAGGGACACGTGACGGGGACACGTGATGGGGACAGCTGCGCAACAAGGCGCACGTCCTGAATGTCACAAAGCCGCACGCTTACGCCTGGGTAAGAGGGGGCGATGCTGTGATTTATGACAAATGTGTGTATTTGGTCTCAGTCCACAATTCCTTGCTCTCTGCTCCCCAAACCCTCAGAATTTCCTAAGTGTAGAGAGTGATAAAGGTGTCGTGTGTTAATGAAGGAGCCTTCTGTCTGGACCCCACGCCAGGGCGGGGCTGTTGCCAGGATGGCCAAGCAGGTGATCAGACCTCCGTGGAGAGGGGAGGGTCTGGGGGCTGAACCAGCCAATGGCCGAGGATGTAATCCATCGTGGCGACCCAAAGAAGCCTCCATAACAATCCCAAAGGGCCGAGTTCAGAAGCTTCTCGACTGTGGACACCGGAGGCTGGGAAGATTGGCTGTCGGGAGAGGGCGCGGAAGCCCCCCGCCTCTCCCCAGACCCGTCCCTATGCATCTCTTCCTCTGGCGGTTGAGCCTTAGCCTCTGTCGTATCTTTTAAGGAACTGGTTCCCCTGAGCTCTGTGAGCCGCTGCAGCACATTGCTGGGACCTCAGAGGGCAGCCAGTTGGTCAGGAGCACAAGTGACAGCCCGGGACTTCTGACTGGTGTCCGAGGTCGGGGGTGGGGGGCATCTTACAGGCCGGAGCCCTTACTCCGCGGGATCTGACGCTGCCCCTGGCTGGACACCTGCAGGTGTCCCGAGAACCGCCCGATCCTGTGTGTGCGAACCCCTACCCCACGTTGGAACCGGGCCCAGGAACTCTAAAAGAGATAATAAATTTTATGTGTATTTTAACACCGTAACAAAAAGATACATTAAAAAATTAAAAGCATTCACCGGCCTTGTAAAAAGAGACTAGAAAACAGCAGTGACTGAGGAGGTGCAGTGCCACAGACCAGCAGAGCCCAGAAAGCGGCCCCGGAAACACAGTCAGCTGCAGGAGACGAGCGAAACTCGCATCGTCGGGAAACGGAGCTGCACAACTAACCCCTACACAGGAAAACTGAGTCCAGATACAGACCTTACCTCCTGCAGAGAAACCAACTCTGAATGGGTCAGAGACCTAAATGTAAAATGCAGAACCATGAAAGTCCTGAAAGATAACACAGGAGAAAACCTAGGTGACCCCAGGAGGGGAGGGCCTTTTAGATATGGCACCGAAGACACGAGCCAAGAGAGAAATATGATCAGTAGGCATTCGTTAAAATTAAAAACTTCTGTTCTGCAAAAGACATTATCAGTAGAATTAGAAAACAAGCAACAGACTGGGAGGGAGAATATTTACAAAGTACACATCTGATAAAGGACCGTTATTCAACATATACAAAGAACTCTTAAAACACAAAAATCAGAAAACAACGCGATTAAAATATGGGCTAAAGACCTCAACAAAGAAGAAATACAGACGGCAAGGAGCACAGGAAACGGGGCTCCACGTCGTGCCGTCACTGGGGATACACGGCCACAGGCTGACAGGGCATGGGCGGCGGGAGCTCGCACTCACTGCCAGTGTGGACGCGGCGTTGCACAGCTGCTGCGGAAGACAGCTCGCGGGCTTCTCGCAAACTCACCACAACCCAGCGCTTAATCCGGCAGTACTGTGTGGCGTTTACCCAAAGGAGGTGTGAGAGTAAGTAAAACTTACACGTGGATTTTAGATCAGCTTCTTTCATAACTGCCAAAACTCAGAAGCAACTAGGATGGCCTGCAATAAGTACACGAATGAACTGTGATCCATCCAGACAATGAATTACTCAGCGCTAAGAGAAATGAGCCACCAGGCCATGAGAGACACAAGGAACCTTTCCGACGTCACTCAGTGAAAGAAGACGTCTGACAACGGCGTTCTGGAAAAGGCAGAATTAACAGAAGGGTCAGTGGTGCTGAGGGATGAACAGATGTAGCACAAAGGATTTCTACACACAACATCATTGAAGAAAACACTCTGTATGGGGCTGTACCGATACACGTCTTTATACGTCTGTGCAAGCCCACAGAACGCAAACCACCCAGAGAGGTGCCTAATGTAAACTCTGGGCTTTGGCTGGTGCACATCCATCAACGGTAACAAACGCACCACTCCGCTGGGGCGTGCTGATGAGGGAGCAAGCTATACATGTGTGCGGACGGGGCTCACAGGGGAAATCTCTGTCCCTTGTTCTCCTTTTGTTTGTAACCCTAAAACTGCTCTATGAAAATAATGTCCAGGGCTCCCTGGGTGGCTCAGTCAGTTAAGCATCCGATTCTTGATCTCAGCTTGTCTTGATTTTAAGGTCGTGAGTTGAAACCCCTCACTGGTCTACATGCTGGGCATGAAGCCTACTTAAAAAAAAAAAAGTCTAAAAATACATTTAAAAATGCATTCAGATTAACATAGAATATGTCAACTAAACTCTTGTACAGTTGATCCTTAAAGGGATCCACTTATACAAGAATTTTTTTTAAATAAGTACAGTATAATACTATAAATGCATTTTCTTTTCCTTATAATAGTCTTTCTTTTTATTTAAAGAAAAATTTTTAATGTCTGTTTATTTTTGAGACAGAGACAGAGAAAGACAGAGCTCGAGTTGGGGAGGGTCAGAGAGAGAGGGAGACACAGGATTTGAAGCAGCTCCAGGCTCTGAGCTGTCAGCACAGAGCCCGACGCGGGGCTCGAACCCATGGACCGTGAGATCATGACCTGAGCTGAAGTTGGATGCTTAACCGACTGACCTGCCCAGCTGCCCCATCTTACGATGTTCTTAATAACATTTTTCCTCCAGCCTACTTTCCTGTAAGAACACAGAACACAGAACACACACACACACGCACACGTGTGTTGGCCTTTGTTCCAGCCAAGAGCAGGCTATTAGTAGTTAAGTGTGGGGGAGTCCACAGTTATACATGGATTTTCAGCTGCAGAGGGGCAGGCGGGGTAGTGGTGGTAAGTGGCCCTGACTCCTGTGTTGTTCAAGGGTCAGCAGTACGAACCGCAAGTAAGCAGCACTGCACTACAGGAGCCACATCTGAGTGCCTACAGAGAGGGAGGCTCCCTCCAATCACGCTTGGCTCATACCCGTTTCAGGGCTCCACTCCCCTGCCCGCCCCCATCAGCTGCATGGACATGACGCGCCTGTCCCACGGAGCTCACGCCACGGCAGCTGCTGGCCGGTGGCACTTGCTCTCCACCCAAGCAGCTCATTTCATCAATAACCTACGTCACGGCCTTTCCCTCACATCCAAGAAAGACTACAGCAAGGCAGAAAGCTCACATAAGCGCTGGTTCCCACAGTACCGCGACTTGCCTTGCTGGTGTTGACGGTGTAACGTTAAGCGTCCTGGGTGAGAGAGGTTTTAACTTTGAAGGAAGATACGGCAATTGTAAGATGACTGCTGGAGGGACAGAGGCGAACAGCCATATAAGGCGCACGGCAGCTCGCAGGCTGCCATCACCCAGCGGAAGGCGAGCCTACAACTTCCCGTGTGCTGGCTTCTAGGCTGCGCAGAGCCGGACGGCAGAACCCAGAGGCGCCAGTCGTGTTTCCTGACACCCAACAGACCTGTTAAAGACCACTTATCCGTACAGCAGCTGAAATAACACGGCTACTTAACAGTTTAAACTTTAAAAATAACTTAAAATGATTAAAATACACTATTAGATATTTATAGTTAAAATAAAAATGAAACTGAATAGGGGTGGGAGATTGTAAATGATGATATGTTAAGAATAAATTTATCGCTATCTTTAAAAATGTAAATAAAGACCTGAAGGAGATTTTACAGAAAATGTCTAGAAATATTCACTAAGAATTTCTGATAGAACGAAAAAGTAATGCCACCAACTTCTACTGTAAATCACAGGTATGGCTATGCTTTTTTCTTTTTTTTTTTTTTTAATATTTTTATTTTATTTCTAGGATAGAGAGAGACAGCGTGAACAGGGGAGGGTCAGAGAGAGAGGGAGACACAGATTCTGAAACAGGCTCCAGGGTCCGAGCTGGCAGTCAGCACAGAGCCCGACGCGGGGCTCGAACCCATGAACCGCGAGATCATGACCTAAGCGAAAGTCGGACGCTTAACCGACTAAGCCACCCAGGCACCCCTGGCTATGCTTTTTTCAACACGGGTTTCTGTGTGATACTGCCCTGATACGCATATTCAATATTCACTACTGCCCTCAGTAGGGTTACAGTCTAATCATTAGAGGAGCAAATAAGCGAAACCAGAAGGAATGAGAAGTTCTGGCAGACACACACAGTACGGGGTTGACAAGTGAGCCAGACTCAAAGTCCTTAACCCAGAACCCACACGTAACCATCTGGAGTGACCCAGCATCCTATTCTAGAAATCAGATGGGCAGAACGAGTGGCACAATGGCACCACGAGGTCCGCCTGACTCCAACACAGACGTGCGGCCACAGGGAGCCCACCACGGCAGAACAGTCAGTGCTCTGAACCATGGTGCGCAATCGTCAACGTTTCATTTCGCTGCTGGCTGCTGCTTAGGCATGTGTTTATTTTTTAGTGACTTGGCTGACTTAATTCTGTGAGGTCCACTTCCCCTGCAGCAGGGACACTCTCCACATCCCTGGCCACATTTGTACCCCTGGCTTTCTGGGGGCTACTCCTGGCCCCACATAAACTTCCTGTTGGTCAAAGGTGGTGTCTGAATTCACGAAGTCACATTTTCAGCCTCTACCACTGGATGCATGTGGCTTGGAGGCCACTCCCCCGATTCAGAAGTTCATTCATGATCCTGCCCCACGTTCAGTCGGGGACAGACCAGCAGCTTAGAGGTTCTCTGCACCCACTCCTGGGACCACGGCTGTGTTTCTGGCATACGTACAACCTTCTAGACCAACAGGGAGGCCTGGTATTGTACTTCTAAGCTGGGCTTCGCAGGAGCCACCACTGGAGTGAGCAGCACATCCGGACCAGGTGCTCAGGGCCCCCGAGCCAGACAAGCCTCTGACTCTGCTGATCAACGTGTGTCCTGCAGAAGCCTTCCGGACCGCCCCACTCTGACCACTCCCAAGCAGAGCAGCCTCGCACCCACGTGCAGTGACGGGTGTGATCCCGTGGGTCCTCCTGGCTGACTCTTTCCCTGGTTCTCGAGGTGAAATTTCTCACCAGGCTCTGTGTCCCTTATTGGTGTATATCAAGGACCCTCCCTTTGAACAACTGGCCACCACACTCTCCACTGTTGCCAACACCACCCTTGGGCGTGAACGTCCAGAAGTTCCAGAAGGTCTGTTCCACAGAGAGAGCTGCAGAGATCTCTGGCCCGAGGCAACGGAGATGCGACTGGGACAGCAGCGTGTAAGCAGGCGCTGTGGCTGGAGAGACTGTGGGGCCCTCCAGGCCCGCTGCTTCTGCCCTACAAGCCAGCCGGCCGGGTAATAGCTGGGGTCTGACTACGCCCAGCTTGTCAAAATCCAGCAGAGCTCTCTCTCTCAGAGGGGAGGCCCCGTGCACTGGGCCTGGGGAAATGAGCGACTAATGGATCCTCCTTGCGGGAGCAGGAAGACGTAGCCCGTCCCTGAACCTCAGGCTGCAGTGGCTTGGAGTAGAAGCTTCTCCCCATGGAGTCAAATTCCAGAGCATCAATCTGTTCTTACTGAGAAAGATCTCTGAGGAACAGTAAAACAATTGCTCTCAAAAGACACATATCTCAACTCTGAAAATTATCTTAGGATTCTCAATGAATCAATGAAAATTGAGTCAATGAAAAAAACAGTCCTCTAGTGGTTTTCGGCCAGGGGTGATTCTGCCTCCAGAGGATACTTGGAACCTTCTGGAGACAGTGCTTGTTCTCAGAAGTGGGCAGGGAAGGGGGGTGCTACTGCACGTGGTGACCGGAGGCTGGAGTGGGCTCAGCACCCTGTGTGAAGACACAGGTGGCCCCAAACATGAGCGGCGCTCCAGGAGGGGCTCCTGGTCCCGGAGCCGGGCTTCCGCAGTCGGGGGACGGGTCTCAGGCTGAGCACCAGCACTGTGTCTCACCAACGCTCCCTGTGCAGTGACCCCACGTCACGAAGGCTTTCGTCCGCACAGTGGGAGAAATCAGATCTTCCTTACAGCTGTCTTGTAAACCCAGGGGAAAGTCTACTAGAGTCTGTCAGTGAGCGGGACACCAGGGACTTAGGATTTAGCTAACTACCTCTCAAACCTGGGGTCACGGTTAAGGCAGACAGGTAAGAATGTGACTGCACAGAGCTCGGCCCAGCACACCTCTCCCATGACGTCCGAGACTACACGGCGTCTGTGCGCCAGCCTCACTCCACAGGGGCCCCCGAGGAGCCGCGCTCTGCCACCACGAGCGCTTCCTCTCACTGCTCTTCTCCGCCAGCCGGGCACTCAGCTAATCAGCTCACGGTCTTAGGTGTGCCCCACGTAAACCCCTCACCAATTACACTGCAGTCCTTTGCGCTGCTCTCTGCCACGGGCATCAGTGCTGCCCACAGGACCCAGGGGCTCCCAGAGGCGAGGCCACTGTCTCGAGACCCAGTGAGACCGGCGGTGGGCAGACGCTTTCCAAATCACCCATCGTACCAAGCGAGGACTCCTCCAAGAGACCTCTGTCTGACCACATGCACTTTACATAAATAAATTCTGTTACGCATTACTTGTCAGACGACCTACTGCAAGGAGAGTATTTTCTATGAACTGAATTCAGCCAAAAAGGAATACAACAAAATCTGCACTGGGTGTTATTTTAAACAGTTTTTCCAAACGTAACTACACACAGGACTGTCTACGTGCGGGCGCGAGCTCGTACGGCTCCGTGACGCACGTGACCGCGCAGGGACTGGAGCCTCCTGACACGCACCGTGAGGCATCCCGCAGGCAGCTCTGCCGCAGGGCTGCCTCCTCACGTACGAGATAGGGGTAAGGGAGATGCGCGAGTCTCTTAAATTTCAAACACTTTGTGTTTCTAAAAGTGAGACTAATCCCTAGATCTCTGTAAACTTATTAAACACCGGAAGCAATGTAGCTGCCTGTCTTTAAAGAGGAAGGGAATTCCTGCTTTAAAAATCTAGAGACAATAGACATATTTACTAATCCTCCAGGTTAACATTCCTATCCTTGCAGTAACTGACAGGATTTAAAAAGGGAGAATGAACTGTGGCAAAATCAGAAGAATGGCCAACCTGACGGGTCCCACACTAGTTGTATCTAATCACGTTCAGCAGCAAACACTAGCTACAATGGATGCCGGAGAGCGCTTGGCAAAAATGAATTATTAAATTGGTCTGCTCATATCCTGTTACAGACTTCTTATGAATACTTGATTTTATTTTGTATAATTGACAAGAGCTGACAGGAAAGGACAGGTTTAATGACAATCAAATTAAGATCAGCCAGGCTACATGCCACAGCGGAGAGCTGCAGCAAGCAGTGATAAAGTAACTGACGGGACGCAAGGAGCCAGAGCACGGCAGTCTGTCAGAGACCGTGATAAGTTATCCTGTAATACTAGCAGACTGCCTGCAACAGCTCGCGAATCCAATAGCTCTCACAGAGACGGGTACAGTATGTGCCCCACAAAAGAAAAATAGATATTGACTTTGCATATGTAACACCAGATCGTTTGCCACGAAACTTAATTTCTAAATCATTTATATGACGTAATGACTCTGCATGAAATTTTTAAGCCTGTGGGAAGACGAATGGCACCAAGAGAGAATGTGGACGAGCACAGTGTCATTCACCTGCCACTGGCCCACTACCAGGTGACAGCTGAGCTACTAAAATATGTCCCCAGCACTTAAACTATAACGTCATCACTTAGGAGACAAGTGA